>JAJOZX010000457.1:720000-872500 GCA_023014485.1 Bathynomus jamesi | reverse complement strand
GGACGCGGAAGCAACAGACCTTGGCCAGCGAGATCACCAGATTTAACCCCTTTAGATTTCTTTGCATGGGGCTTTATCAAATCGCACGTATATCAGACGAAGATTACGAGTCTTGAAAACTTACGTACACGTATACGAACTGCTGCAGATAACATAACCCCGCAAATGCTCCAGAATGTGTTTAGAAATGCTGCGGAACGATTTGAGCTGTGCAGGGATACTGATGGGCGTCACGTCGAATCCTACTCTTAATTATTTAATAAATGTTACCACTTTATCATTTTATGATTGAATTCCATATAATTTCCGTGCTTCACAAAAATAGATCCTGACTTTATGTACACCTTGTATATAAAAATAAATTGAAAAATAAGTTATTAGAGAAGCATACAAGTTTACCAAAGGTTTAGCATTCTGTTTCCTTTCCTTCGTAGTTTTATTCATCATAAATATTTTTCACGTGTTACTTTCGTGAAATAATTTTCACACACATATATATATATATATATATTATATATATATATATATATATATTTTAACTGCAAACAGCACGCAGTATAATTAATGTAAAGAACGACGCTTGTGTAGAAGAGCGTCCGCACAAGAATAGGAGAAAGAACGAACAAATAAAAATGAGGCACCTCCGAGGAATCGAACCCGGGATCATCCAATTGCCGGTCGGACATGCTATCCACTACACCAAGGTCCTCGATCAATCAGAAGTCGTAATTCTCCTACATACGAACGGAATCGAATGCCCTGAAGGGGCACCTTCTCATGCCGTACATCTATACATTTTAACTGCAAACAACACACAGTATAATTAATGTAAAGAACGACATTCGATTCCGCTCGTATGTAGGAGAATTACGACTTCTGATTGATCGAGGACCTTGGTGTAGTGGATAGCATGTCCGACCGGCAATTGGATGATCCAGGGTTCGATTCCTGGGAGGTGTCTCATTCTTTCATTTGTTCGTTCTTTCTCCTCTTCTTGTGCGGACGCTCTTGGACACAAGCGTCGTTCTTTACATATATATATATATATATAACACCTTACCTTACAAAGGTTCCGCGCGATGATTCCTCATTTCGCGAAGGTCAAGCTTGTCGCCCCTCCTCTCATTAAAAAAAAAAAATATATATATATATTATATACAGGAATACCTCGAAATTCGTTCCGGAATAACACAACGAAATTCGAGATAGATTATAACATGTTTCAATGAGAAAACATTTTACTGTTTTATGTTATTAAACAGATTAATTAATCAAATTCTACTCGTTTTTTGGCAAAATATAATAATATATTGCGTTGGTAAACAGCTGAATTTCGTCAATTTCGATCGAGTTTTTTTTCACATTTTTTTCAAAAAAATGAATCTGCGAATATGGATGACGGATTGTGAAACTATAGGTAGTAAAAGATTGACGACGAATTTTGAGGTATTCCTGTATATATATATATATATATATATATATATATTTTTTTTTTTTTTCTGAAAGTTCGGGAAGAACCGATTCGCCTCTATTTAAAAGGGCATATCTCAGCGGAAAAACAAAGAAAAAGTGAGAGGAA
This sequence comes from Bathynomus jamesi, assembly GCA_023014485.1. Classification (NCBI taxonomy): domain Eukaryota; kingdom Metazoa; phylum Arthropoda; class Malacostraca; order Isopoda; family Cirolanidae; genus Bathynomus; species Bathynomus jamesi. The sequence continues at coordinate 870,921 of JAJOZX010000457.1, read as the reverse complement.
AGACAGAGGAAAAAGAAAGGGTGGAGGGGACAGTCGAAGTAGAAAAAGACCAAGGATGACAAGGACTGCAGGGTCGAGCCCCATCATCCTTGGGTGCTAGGGCCGGGAGGGCGCACGTGAAACCTCCAGGAACAAGCACGTACAAACGAGATTCGGTAGAACACATCCACCCAAACCCTAAACTAGTGACGAAAATAGGTTTTTCTGGTGTATTTCATAATTTCATGCTCTTTCAATTCAATCTGACCTTTATTTTTGGCGCAAATGCACCGTTATGGAGATACCCCCGGCCTTTGAAGAAGGAAATTGTGGGCTAAAAAGGACAGAATCAATTGAAACAGCATGAAATACACAAGAAAAACCTATTTTCGTCAGTAATATTCACGGCAAAAGTAACCTAACCTAACGAAAATAACAGAACTTAACCCAACCAATTGTCAAGGGCATACAGTTGACCTAACCGGGCATACAGTTAACCTAATCGGGCATACAGTTAACCTAACATAACCAAGGCCTAGTTGGAAATATTATCAGTTCACTTACATTAATTAAGTTCATTACCACACTGAGGACACGTAAGAGAGGTCTTGACCACGCCGTGAACTCGAAATATACGACAGCAGCGCTGTCGTCCCTCAAAACTTGTTTAATAACGTCCCACTCGGACTTAAAACATCCACCAGACACAGCCATTCTGAAGCAACTGTTGAGTGTTGAATTCAAATTTCAGCGGCGGCCATGCGCGGAGGTGTCACGTGACAATGGGGCAGCCACTGATTGGCTAATAATAATAACATGACTGCATACGCACAGAACGAAATGGTTTGACGAGTGAATAATGGCGCTAAAATCTAATAATTTCGAAAGTAAATATCTCGATAAATAGGAATTTCCGCCAAAATTAATATAGAATAAAGTACTCTTATTTTTTTTTTCGCTCCATCTCGCTGTGTAAATATCAATATCGAGTTTGGTGGATGAGTTCTGCTGAATCTTAACCTATATATATATATACAAACTCAGAATGGTCCCCTGAGAAACTTATATGTTAAACACAGACCGTGATTGGAACAAGGAACTCTTCTGGGAAATTATCATACATCTACTCTAGTTCGAATAAGTAATGATAAATGACAAATACTATAGTTTTTCTTTTTCATGATGGTAAGCCCAACGTGAGCACCGGGTTACTCACAAAGAGGTCCCAAAATATAGCTTCCCTCACTAGCTATCTGCAAAGCAGATAGGATCCAGCTTTGGGACAGGATCTAGGGTTTACAACTTACACCTAGTCTACTACATTCAGAACCTCAATAAATATATATATATATATATATATATATATATATATAAAATGTTATAATGTTTCAGAACAACAAAGACCCTAGGATCCACTCATGGCTGGTTTACCTAACTGTGTTTGTAATTGTGTATTGTGCATGTCCTCCGTGGTGGCAGAGGGGACCTACAATTTTATGTGGGTTCCGAACGACAAAGCCTTAATTTTACTACCTTAAACTATACCCAATCTATCAACATATGCGTCTAATCGATTTTTAAATATGTTTATAGACGTGCAACTAATTACTTCTACCGGCAAACTATTCCACCAATTTTCTAGTCTATGCGTAAAGATTTTAGCAACTGCTGTCTCGAACCTTCTACTTGTCAGCTTACACCCGTTATTTCTAGTTCGACTATATTGTGGTATTTCAAAAAAGCTAGCTTTATTTACGTTATCGAACTCATTCATAATTTTAAAAACCTGGATTAGATCACCCCTTAGCCTCCTAGTCTCGAGTGTAGTCAATTTTAATCCTTAAGCCTATCCTAGTACGACTTTGACCTAAGCGATGGAATCATCTTAGTTGCTCGTCTTTGAACTCTTTCGATTTTGTCTATATCTTTTCGCATATGCGGATTCCAAAATTGGATCGCGTACTCCAAATGGGGTCTAACTAATGATTTATAAAGAGGAACAATAATATCGCGCGATTTGTACTCAAAATTCCGAACTATAAAACCTAGCACTTTGTTCGCTTTATTGACCGCTGCTGTACTTTGTTTCGCCACTTTTAAATCACCAGTGACTATAACTCCTAAATATTTTTCTTTTTCTACGCTTGCCAACTCCTTCCCTGACATACTATACGCAAAATTACCGTTGCGCGAACCTATATGTAAAATTTTGCACTTATCGACGTTAAATCTCATTTGCCATGTGACTGACCAATCAACAATTTTATTTAGATCTTCCTGGATTTTACCTCTATCTTCGTGTCATCCGCAAACTTTGAAACTGTATTGACTAGGCTGACATCTAAATCGTTAATATATATAAGAAAAAGCAAGGGGCTCAGTACAGAACCCTGAGGAACGCCGCTCGCTACATTAGCCCAAGACGACTTCGCTCCATCAACGTTCCCCCTCTGTTTCCTACCTCACAATCACTATTCTATCCAATTTATTACTACACCCCTGATTTCATGAGCCTTAGTTTTTTCAATGAGGTTTTTGTGCAGTACGGTGTGAAACGCTTTTTGAAAATCTAAATACACTACATCAACCGCCAGATGACTATCGTAAACTTCAACCACGCTTTGAAAAAATTCTAAAAGATTAGTTAAGCAAGATTTGTTTCGCCTAAAACCGTGCTGCGTATTTCTAACCAAGTTATGCAATTCTAACTGTTCGACTATACGATCCCTAATTACTGATTCCAGTAGCTTACCTACAACAGACGTTAAACTGATTGGCCTATAATTTCTCGCCGCACCTTTATCACCTTTCTTAAAGATAGGTGTTACATTTGCTAACTTGAAATTATCTGGTACGCACCCCTCAGAAATAGACGCATTAAAAATCTTTGTTAGCGGCACAACAATGTTTTCTTTTAATTATTTTAGTTGTATGGGATATATGGAATCCGGCCCCGGTGATTTACGCATTTTCATTTTATCAATATAGCGCATTACCTCCCTTTCACTAACCACAATATTATCTAAAGTATTACCATTATCAAAAGGTATTATGTCTATGACCGTAGGGATATTCGTTACATCTTCTATTGTAAAAAATTACGTAAAAAATTTGTCAGGTTAGCCATTTGCTTGTTTTCAGAAACTAATTGTCCGTCAGGATTTTTCAACGGTCCCAAGATACTCTTTACTGTATTCCTATTGTTGACGTATTGAAAGAATCGCTTGGGGTTTTCTTTGCCGTCACGAGCTATGGAGATTTCAAAATCGCGCTTGGACTTCTTTATTACACTTTTCGCTTCACGCCTTAGAGATATGTAGTTGTTTCGTAACCACAAATTGTCTTTATCGCACTTATGTAGCCTATAAGCACTATCTCTACTCTTTATAATATCCCCTAATCTCAGAGGCGTACCGAAGGGGAGGGCGACAGGGGCGATCGCCCCCCCCCTTGAACTAATAAATTATTAGCTCAACAACAACAGTTCCTCTGTGGAACAGTTCAAGAAAGGGTTAGACCAAATCTTGCACACTATCTGAGGGTGTAGAAAATTTTCCCTGGCACCCGTTGCCATTGATACCTCCTCGGTATGGGCCGCAAGGCTTTTTGAGGTACTTCTTTTCCTTGTAACTCCTTGTAACGCTCTCTCTCTCTCTCTCTCTCTCTCTCTGATCACACCGCATGGCAATGTATCCATATAACGTTAATAATAACCGAAATTCGAGAAAATATACTCTCTGCCTTCCGCTTTACTCCAAATCCTTTTCTCTTAGTGACCTCTTAATACAAACTAATCTATCATATTTTGCGACTTTTTAACTCTGGTAGGATTCAATTCCATTCCTATAGTGTAAGAGATACTTAAATTCATGTGTGTATTATGCCATATGATGTGCGTAATAAATAATCATTGTTAAATAGTTGGAGCGTTCAAGGTCATCTGTATTAATCTATAGACTACCCCTCAAGCCCACTCTCAACACTTAGATTCCCCTAAGACACAGGCGTCTTCAAGTAACATGAATGCGTTGAGATCTAAGGTGTTAGACTCCATATTATATAATTTATGTGTTAGGTTTAAGAACGCTGGCATTGAAGGATGGAAGGAAGGGACAGTAAAAGCGATAATAGGTTTAATGAAGGAAGTGGAATGAGGATGGAGGTAAGCGTTGCTATGTCGAAGGAAACGAGGTTGGGTGGGGAATTACGAAGGGAGGAGGAAATGCTAAACACAAACTCAAATATTTATTTTAATGCCCTAGACCTAGAAAGACAAAGAGCAAAATACCTTAAACTAACAATGAATTGACAGAAACAGAAGAGTCTGGTCTTAGACGCACTGATAGGTTTAACGTATGTGGCTAGAGGCCGCCGCTCAGAATTACCACTACTACCTAAGTCATAATAAGGTTATTTACTATGACAGAGTAGTCATGAGTAGTTATGGAAATAAAATATGATTATACTGTTGATGGCTGATTATATTCATTTGGGATATAAACTATTGCTGACAATCTTTGGATCCTTGGCTTTTAAGACGAATTTTTTATGCATATGTTCAACAAAATAGGAAATTGGCTGATTATTATTACCATTCGAAGGGTTGGTACCCTTCACAACAGAAATCAATTTCAGAAGGGGTGCATGGTATTCTCATTTCCTTTATCGTCTCAGCACGCTTCACATACAGTGGCGGTTCCTCATATGGGCAATATGGGCAGCCGCACAGGGCGGCATTTGTGGAGGGGCGGCATTTGTGGAGGGGCGGCATGAGCGCCTGCAAAAAAAATAAAAATAAAAATAAGAATAAATAAATAAAGAAATAAATAAAAATAAAAATAAAATAAAATAAATAATAAAAGATCAATAAATATATTTTTATTAATAAAAAAACATCTATTGCATTTTCGATAAACCTTCCCATAAAAGACCTAAACAATGCAAAATGCTTCCAGATTAATATTATTGGGAATAAAGGCCCATACTTTAACATATGTAATGTTATTTTTCTGGGTTTGGTTAAATAGTGAAATGTATATTATGAAGCATCTGATGAGCCCTTGATTGATGCTTTGAAGAAGCTGGAGGTGACATTTTTCAATGCAGTGGTTGATGCTGCAACATCAGCCATTCAGGAAAGATTTTCCACGTTGGAAATTGTGGGAGAGAAGTTTGGAGTGCTGACACATTTCCAAAATCTCACATTTGAGGAGCTGACAGAACAATGTGTGAACCTTAGTACTACACTACACTTTAAGGGACAATCTGACTTGGATGGCAGAGAGCTTGCACAGGAGCTGAAGAACTTGCCTGACTTGCCATCAAAGACCATATCCTTGCTTGAACTGCTGACATTTATCCATGAAAGGGAGCTCTCTGAAATATATCCAAATTTGTGGACTGCTCTCAGAATTGGTCTTACTCTTCCAGTCACTGTTGCTGAAGCAGAGAGGAGCTTTTCAAAGCTGAAGCTCATCAAATCCTACCTGAGGTCAACTATGTCACAGGAACGCCTTACCGGTCTGGCCATCATCAGTATAAATCATACAATTGCTGAGCAGATTTCATATGATGATTTAATTCATGACTTTGCATCAAGGAAGGTAAGAAGAGTCAGGCTTTAGATGGCAGTTGTGCTGTGGTGCAATTTATTTTGTTTCTTGTTCAAAGTGTAGCATAATAATTACCCTCTCTTAAGTGTCTTATTCTATTTATGTGATAGAGCATTTGTACAATTTAGAAATTTGATTCTCTAGTTTATTTATGGCAGTTGTGCAATTTAATTTGTATTTTTCCTGTTCATAGTATCATAATTACATTCTCTTAAGTGAGTTATTCTATTTACTTGATGAAGGATTTGTAAAATTCAGAAATTTGAGTCTTTGTTTTGGTTCTGAAGTTCCAACAATTAGTCCAATAAAAAGTTATTTTGTGAAAGAGTTATGTCTGTCCTTTATTTTGGGGGGATTCGGGATGTGTGTGTGTGTTGGCGAACAGGGGGGGGGGCGCTGAAGGTGAGGTTCGCCCAGGGCGTCATGTAAGCTAGGACCGCCACTGTTCACATAAGCCATTTTACACAAAGATAGAAAGGCCGTCTGTGCACCACGAGACGACCCAGGCAATGCGGGGAGCAATGGTGACATTGCATGAATATGGTGTGCCAATAAGAGAAATATCAAGACGACTAGACGTTCATCGAAGCAGTATGGAACGGTGGATTCATCGGTATGAAGCAGAAAACTCAATCGCTACTTTGCCGATGTCTGGTCCTCCGCGTTCAACATCTCAAGAGGAAGATGCTGCGATTGTTAATCATGCCAGAGAGCATCCGTTTGTTCCAGCGACGCATATTTACAGACACTGAACCTTCGTTGTAGCGCAAATACAGTGAACAACAGACTTCACGAGGCAGGGTATTTTTCTCGCCGTCCAGCTATAAAACCTGCATGACGATTGAGCATAAAGAGGCGCGGATGGGATTTGCCTTGCAATACTTGCCGCAGGAGGAAGAATTCTGGAGAAAAGTTGTGTACTGTGACGAAAAAACATTTTCAACAGATAGTCATGGTTCTCAGCATTGTTGGAGGCAGCGCGGAAAACGCTATGAAGAAGGAAATGTTTTCCCGAGCAAACGTAGTGGTCACATCAATCTCGGTGTGTGGGGCTAGATGTCTGGTTATGGTGTCGGAGAATTGACTCAAGTAGATAGACGCTTTACTGGACAGTAATATTGCCAGATACTGGAAGAGGTGCTGCTACCCAGTGTTCGTGCGCGTCTGGTTCCAGCACCGGAACCATTTTACTTAATGGAAGATAATAGTCCCATTCATAGGAGTAACGTTGTGAGAGCGTGGTACATGGGCGTCCGGAGGGGGGGGGGGCAAGAGGGGGCAGTTGCCCCCCTTGGAAATTTGTGTTTGCCCACGCAACGACTTCTATAATTCTACTGCAGCTCAGTCAGTGTTTCCACATTCAAGGAAATGTCGTTTACTTTACCTTTACTTTACCGAAGTGCCGTGTCGTTGAACTGAGAAGTGTTAAATAAACTATACTGAAAGATATAGTAATGGAATTATTTGCAAAGGTCATTATATTGAGTGTTTTATTTATTTTTTTCTCTCGAAAACCTTTTGGTCAATTTCACTGAAACTTACACGATTATAGTTAATCATAGTATCATATAACATATAAAAAATGGACTTGACTGATAGAAAAAAAAATGCACTGCGACCACTACGAGTAAAAACCGTCATCTCCCCTTATCATAGCCTGCTTTCGGTGCTAAATTTATGTACTTAGTATTACTAAGTACATAAATTTAGCATATATTGCGTTCTATTTCCACAACCTGTCCACAGAGGGAAGCAAGGAGCATTTATTGTAAATGCTTACTCTAAGTACAAAAACTTTCATGAAGATGCCAGGAAACACATCCAGACTTCTTGGCACCAGCATTCCGTCGAGGATGCAACGAACTTTTTGTCTGTTTCACAGAAACCGGAAACCTCGATTATTTGTCAAATGGATACTGCAGTGAGGCGCCAAGTTCATGAGAATCGTGCAAAACTTGCACCCATTTTGTCAACGATTTTGTGGTGTGCCTCCCCTTGCGAAAAATCCTGCGGACGCCCCTGGCGTGGTACGAAGATCACCCAGAGATTATTAATCTAATTCTGCCACCATGTTCTCCTGATTTGAATCCGAACGCAATGAAAGAACATTTGAAGCACTTTTAGCTCACACAAGGAATAGTTGGGAGAGCTTACGTCGAACACCAAACATTCCCTACAATCTGGCCTCTTCTATGCCGCAACGATTGCAAGAAATTATTGATGCTGGAGGAAGCTATACGAAATACTGATGTTAAAGCCATGACGTAAATGTGTATCGAATATATATTTATGTTAATATAGAATTTTATTATATTTTTATGTTTGACATCTATAAAAGTATATATTGTGACCATGAAAGAACTTTACTTACCCTTAGTTAGAATCTTTTCTTGCAATGTCTACGCTCGTGGAGATGATAATATATGCATGGTGCTGGTTAAGTATGCGGTCTACCATCTGAGTTCTGGTTAAGTGTGCGGTCTACCATCTGAGTTCTGGTTAAGTGTGCGGTCTACATCATCTTAAATTACACTTTTATAAATGTATTTAAGGAAAGGAATTAAAATATAAGAAATTTAGTTCGAGAAATATATTTAATTACAAAATTTTATTTATTAAAAGAAACCAAAAAAAGTTTGTAAATTTTTTTTTTTTTTAAATGTTTTGCAAACTCTTATATTAGGCATTACTGTGTGTATACAGTGCGGATATCATTTAAGAAGGCTACGAACAGATCCTCCTCTTCCTTTCTTAGCATTTTCCAACAAAAATGGATTAAATATCACGACTTAACCTAACCAATTATCAAGGGCGTACAGTTGATCTATTAGTAAATAGTAAATACTATTCCAGAAACAAACAATGTTATAATTAATAATAGATCAACTGTACGCCCTTGATAAGTGGTTAGGTTAAGTCGTGATATTTTCGTTAGTTTATATTCTGTCAAAACTCAGATGGTAGACCGCATGGTCGCAGTTTAATTGTGGTAGACTGCTCGAAGCTAGGTAGACCGCACACTTAACCAGCACCTATATGCATTGTTGAAACAAACTATGAGAAGGTAATAGTTTCAGGAATAGGTTTAACATAGTTCGTTTAATAGGTTACCACTTAAAACAATGGATAAACTATCTATTAGTGAGACAACCGTGACTTCCTCGAAATGCGAGCGCGTGAGAGGTTCACTGAGGAATTTGGTCATTAGATTCTTCACGTAGGATATATATCACAAACAACAATATTGACAACAATTCCCAACAATTACTTAATATCATTAATTGCATTTGAGCAAATAATTTAGACCTGCGTCAAGATAACTTAGGTATCATGCCATGATTTGGGATATTTGCCGAATTAGTCGTTCTCTATAGTCTCTCTACAGTATATATTGAGACGGTATAATGTAATGCCCAGCTAATATTATGATGACTAGGATTGCTCCATAACCATCCCAACATCCCGAAACTTGCTCCATTCTGTTTCTTAATCATTTGTATTTTAAACACTAAAATGTAGCAGAAGTGACGTAATAATGGACGTCATTGATTGTGTTAGAGCAATTATGTGCACCAATCCGAACACACCTCCGCTGCCATAAGGACCGTCCATTTTATACCTAACAGACTAGCTTGGGACGAGACAGAAGCGTGAGACTTCTTGTAAGCACTGTACAATACTTGAAATATAATTAATTCTTGAAGTCTTACCTTTTGGCTACTGAGTGAAAGTATTTATTGATTTTATGTTTATTTTCAATCCTTCTCTTCTTATTTCCAGGCCCCATTGTTGTAAAAAAAAATGATGGATGCTGACTGAGTGGTAGCCGGTAGGCATGTGAAGGCAGTGCAGCAGCAGTAGAGGTGTCACCACCAAGCATGCATTTCTGAATAAAACTGCTGAACTCTACTGACCAGCCACAGGGCAGCATACGAATCAGTAGCTACGCCCACGTTTCTCACATATGTTTAAAGGCCTACTCCGACCTACCTCCCCACGACTCCCCCACCTACCCACGGTCCCACCCATCCACACACAACCAACCCTAGTGCAGCATTCGAGTCAGGCAATACACCATACATACCCCCATCACAACCCCTACCCCACACACAAACCTCCCGGTTTCCACCCCGCTCTTCCCCCACAAACCATTTCCACAATATTTATTGGCATTAATTATGATTTATGTATGCCATTGTATTTAATATGTTGGTGAATAATAAAGTGTATTTTGTCCCATAACTTTTCCTGCTTTCATGGCCCAGCAGTTACGAATAATGTCAACTGAACTGGCGCCACATGTCTCGCTTCATGATCTTGATTCGGTTCTGGGCACAGCAGAAAACATTCGGCCAGTACCTAACGATGACCCTGCCTTTGATTAAATTTTACAACTGCCATACTAAAATTATTCCTGGTCTCTCTTTGGTCGACCGAGAATCGATTCAGTTTTCATGATCATCACTGGCGTATTCTCTGTGTTATTGCGTTTATTGGCGGTAAACCAACCTCAAATAATAAAAAAATTATTTGTAGTAAATATTAAAACATTACTTAAAAAGCTCATCAAACAATACAATTCAAACAATAATTACTGCAATTTTGAGAGCGTGATGAAATAACAATGTTATTAGATGAGCCACAGCCACGGTTGATCGCAGTAATTGTGCGAGTACCGAAGGCTATAAGTATAATGGGGGTGATGACGCAGTGGCATGACGCAGGGGATATCAGCCAATCAGCGAGCGCCTACAACTGGCTTGTTTATCGCTTATTTCTAGGAATGCTCTGTGCTGCTCTCCAGTTCCGTTTCAAATCATTTGAAACGTGTCAGAACTCTGTGTTTGTGCTCATCCGCTTTTATTATATTACTGTTTAAAGATTAAATATAAATATGGCAAGTGTTTCGAGTGATTTATCTTCTTTCATGGCGTGTGGTTATATAGAAACCATTGAATGTGACTGTGTAATTGAAGATTTAGCGGAAAAACCATTCAGCTGCCAAGATTTTGCTGAGAAACTTCAAATTAAGGAACGTGGAAGGCCTATGCCTGAATTACCAGGTTTGTTTGTGACATGTAAAGACCGCAGTTGGGAATACACACGGCATTTCTGTGTTTCAAATTACTCGAAGCACAAGTGGTTGACTGGGTGTCGTAAATTAAATAAACTTTTTTTCTGCTGGCTTTTTGCCCTTTCTAGCAAGGAAATATCCGCTTCGTCCACAGAGGGGTTTAACAATATTGTTGTGTTAGCTCATTCTTTCGGCAGACATGAGAAGTCCAAAAGTCATATTTCTTGTGCCTTTACTCTGTGCACGTTTAGCAACGCCCGAGTGAACCTACAGTTAGATGCACAAGAATATCTCTACATTTCAAAGCATAAAGAAATGGTGAAGAAAATTCACAATATTCTGGTAAGACTGATCGACGTCATTTGTCATTTAGCTAAGCAGGAACTTGCCTTTCAAGGTCATGATGAGTTAGATAATTCCTTTAAACAAAGGAAACTACGTATATATACGAGTGTGTGTGTGTATATATATATATATATATATATATATATATATATATATATATATAATGTAAGTGTGATAAACCAAAGCAGCTGATCAGGATACGCCACTGATGAGCATGAGTAGAAGCAAGGCTCATTATAAAGCGGCCATAAGATATTATAAACAGGAAGCTTCTATTTGAGAAGCAAAAGCCTGTGAAGCTAACTTACATAATGATAATTCAAATATTTGGAAATTTATTTGGCAGGAAACGGGTGCCAAGAATGCCATTCCGTCAACAACTGATGGAGTGTCTGGGAAAGAAGAAATGTCACAGCAGTTAATCTTAATGTTGGCTGCAATGGAACATCCTTAGTAGGGATCGGTGAAAATACGGGGACTTCAGTTCCGGAAATTAGGAATGTAATTAAAGCGCTAAAGACAAGTTCTTCCCCGTGTGTAGATGGCATATCGAATGAACATTTAAAGTATGCTAATGACGCAGTAAATCTTTGTATCTCATTTTCTTTCGATTATGATTGCTCATAGTTATATCCCTGTTGAGTTTATGAGGGCATATATTACGCCCTTTGCCAAAAATAAATATGGAGACACTTTATCTAGCAATAATTATAGGCCCTATTGCAGTTACTTCTTGCTTCTCAAAATTACAAAATTACTTGAGAAACTTTTGCTACGCCGATTCAATGATTACCTATGCACATTTTCTTATTAGTTTGGTTTTAAAATGTCCCATTCACTGATCAGTGTATTCAGGGCCGTTTCTAGCCATTAGGGGGCCCTAAGCAGTATACCCATTTGAGGCCCCACCCCTCCATCCACCAACTCACGCCTTACTACATCACCTCAGCACACACATACAAAAAATGGCTATGTTAATAAAAAACAATTATGAAACAATTTTAAGGAAACATTTATGTCCAAAACAACAAATATGTACTTTCAGAAGACAAACGGAAAAAATACTCTTCATGAAATTCCTGAAAATTAGCTTATACATTATTTAGAATAAATGACACAGAACTATGTATAAAAAAAATATTGCAATTATCAACTACCAAACAATTACTAACTCTACGATACAATCGTCGTGTAATAGCTAACAGTTATACAGAACAGTTTGTATCTTCAAAATTTTTGCCTCCTAGATTTTTTTGGGGCGAAATCATCAATAACATCAACATATGAAATCTCTCTGCCAACGTCCTGGTTGATGCTTATGATGCCAAGGCCACTGAGGCGATCCTGCCCCATTGATGATCTGAGGTAGTTCTTGATTAGCTTCACCTTAGAGAAGCTCCTCTCGGCTGACGCTACTGTCACAGGTAGAGTGCAGGCAATTCTTAGTGCAACCCAGTTGCTTCTGATGAATGAAGGAGAGAAGCTCCAATGCAGTCATGTTGTGTGAAGGTAAAGTCGGCAAGTTCTTAATTTCGAGAGCCAGTTCTCTTCCATCAATGTCAGAGTCAGCTCCAGAGCTCAGTATCTTAGAGAGCTTTTCACACTTGCAGGACAAGTCTTCCTTGTTCATTGTGGCCCCCTAGTAGCAGCGGGGCCCTAAGCGGCCGCTTAGTCTGCTTATGCCAGGAAACGGCCCTGAGTGTATTTATGTATTGAAGGAGAGTGTATTTTAATACACTGACAGTAACTCAAATAATTATAGCTGTTTCTTGGCTATAAGCAAGGCATACGACAAAGTGAATCACGATATTCTATTTTAAAAAATTAAAAGACAGGAATGTTCCATTGTCTGTATTAAACATATTGAAACTTTGGTACACTCCGTAAATCTTTACGATTAGGTGGGACAAGGCTCCTTGTTCTCTCATCTGCTGCTTAATGTGTATATTGATAGATTAATTGCTTTTTTAATGGGGCAAGAGTTGGATGTTGTTTAGACAACGTAAGGATAACTCAGTCTCTGCCGTTGATATGACATTTATAAGTCTCTCTGTTAAAGGGGCTGGATCATCTTATAAAAATCTGTGAATTATATTTACAGAACCATGATACTAATTTTAATTTTGTTCCAAAATGCCAAATCACTCGGATAATATTTATTTTCCAAATGTATGATGAAACAAACGATGAACCAATAAACAAGGATTTAAGTATACGAGTCAGATTATCACCAGCTCCTTGAGTGATGACTCAGACATAAGAAAACAATATCAATAATGTTTATGTCCTAAAGCAAGCATAAGGAAGGAAGGAAGGAAGGAAGGAAGGAAGGAAGGAACTACAAGGAACTTCAGATCCTGAACAAGCGAAACTTAAAACATTCTTTATCGTACTTTCTACAGTAATATTTATGAGCAGCAACAGTAGGCTGATTATAAAAGAAATAAAAATCAGGCAGAACTCTAAATTTGCTTTATGACAGATCGTATAGACTGCTGCATATGTTACCTCCAAGATGCTCGGCTTCACAGATGTTCGCTAGCCACAATGTTTCGAACTCCCGGAGGTGATGATATTTGTTCAATACAGTTTAATGCAAAGAATTAAAACCTCGGACAAAAAATGTTTGTCTGTAGCCCCCCTTAGCATCGTTATTTACTCTTTTCATTACTTGTATTTTTTATTTTTACTCCAATTTTGTTTTAGTTATTATTACTTTTATTCTTACTTATATCATTATTTGTACTTTTATTTATTTTTTAAGCCTACTTTTGTTTTAGTTTTTTAGCATTACTAACTGTAGTTATTTTTCCTTCCGACAATAAAGGTTTCCAGTTCCATTCCACTCATAAAAATAATAACTACACTCCAATAAACTGGTGAGGATTAAGGTTCAAAAAATTAAAAGGACGTAAAAAGTGATCCCATATCAACTAAAAGCTTGCCAGGAGAAGTTTCCAAACAAAATTTCTGAATTTGACAAAAGAACTTAGTGATTAATCGAAAATACTAAACAACATTATTACTAAATAGCTTCAGAAAGTACACATCCCTTCCAACTTAAACTGCGGTGATGTAGTTTTGTTTGCCAGTTCGTGGTATCTTTGTCGGAGGATGTGGGCGGACATCTTGGGTTGGCGATCTCGAGTGAAAATTCCCTTTTTGTTGCCGCCCACACGAGTCGATTCTTGAAAAAATGTAAATTTTAGCCATATTTTAATTCCAAGAATGTTATATTATAATTTACTGAAATTATGAGCTAATTCAGTAAAGTAGCAATTTCATCATAAAACGTTAAAGCAGAGTTGTCCTCTTTAATTTTCATGAGTACTAGTAGAGGAACGAGTACATTACGAGTTCCAAGGGCAAGTCTATGATGCTAATCCTAGTTTCATTATTTTTGTTTTTTCATCGTTCTACGGTGTGTATACATGTGGCCACTATATATATTGTATGCATTTCACTGTACGTATAGTAAGTGTGGTGTTTATTTACCTTGAGCTGTTGCAAAATCAGCAAAATTCCAAATCATTTCCCCGAAGAAAAATCCTGCTATTCGAAGCTTATCAAAGGCCTTGAAGTTCTCGATCATCAGTTGCACCTGGTACTCTTCAGACCAGACAAAGGCGGGGCCCTACAAAATTCCATAAGAAACAACTGTCAGTCTCGAACTAATCTTTAACGTGACCCATCTTAACGAAAGTTATTTAATAAATTTAACTTACTCCGATTAACTTTCTTTAAATTTTGGCCTTTGTCATCTTAACCTAGTCTAACTTAACAAATTAACCTTATTTACCTTCATTAAGTGTGCTGTAGGTGTTCCGAACTCTTCTCTTCCGAAATCTTTTACCAAGCACGTTTGCTTATGTAAAATTGCTAATGTTATTTAATATATTTAATAGTATTTAGGTTTTGAGACCACAAATGGGATAAATAAATTAAATAATAAGGAAATTTCGACTCAAACTGAAGTCATCGTAAGGACTAAGGAGTCTCGAGATGAGTAAGAGCTGCCGGCTAAAGACTTTTAAAAGTCTTTTGATAAGTAAATGAATATTAATTTTGAACTAATACAGGGTATTAATTAAAAAATACATTGAACTATATAAAAAGCGTCGAATTCTCTTTTAAAGCGAGTTGGTAGGCGAGTTATTGCAATGAATTTCATACTGTTAGATGGCTGGCATAAAGTGTAAAGTTTAAATTGATCACGGACACTTTACCATGTGAAGTCCAGCTATTGTTCCTGCGCCGTATTCAGTCATCATAACTGGTTTGTTGTGATGATGGTGCCATTTAGAGAACAAGTCCAAAGTCTGCCTCTGAATCAATTCTAAATGACCTGTGTCATGGTACCAAGAATAGTATTTATTCAGAAGAATGACGTCTAGGCTGGTAGCCTGTTTAAAAGGAAGATAAATAATTGCTAGTTTTAGACCTCTTTCGTCAGAAGGACCTATATATATATATATATATATATATATATATATATATATATAATACTAGGTTAGGTACCCGACGTTGCCCGGGTTAATTGAATGCCCGGTTAGGTAAACTGAATGCCCCCGAAAACCCCTCACCCCCCTTTATGCAACTTGGGGGCTAACCCCTCCCTCATTACCCCCACCCCTCTCCCCCACTTACCCCACCCCCACGAGGTACCTGGCGTTGCCCGGGTTAATTGAATGCCCGGTTAGGTCAACTGAATGCCAGGTTAGGTCAACTGAGTGCCCGGTTAGGTCAACTGAATGCCAGGTTAGGTCAACTGAGTGCCCGGTTAGGTCCCTTGACGATTGGTATCCCCCAAAACCCCTTTATGCAACTTGGGGCTAACCCCCTCCTCCATTACCCCCACCCATCCCCATGGGATGGAATAGTCACATCACATGTTCGATATGGCCACCGTTAACGGCAATGCACTTGTGCAGCCAGCTAGGAATATCACATCAATGCGCTCCTCCTTCGATAACATCTCATAACTCATTTACCTGCGAAGAAACAGAAAAGCCCTATGTAACCTGACTTTTGAATCACCCTGTGTGTGTGTGTATATATATATATATATATATATATGGGATGAATTTCACAAGTAAACACATGAAATGAATGAATGATGCAAACCCACAAGGATTCCGTGTGGGTTTGCATTATATATATATATATCGTAAAGAACGACGCTTGTATAGGAGAACATTCCGCGCAAGATGAGAAGAGAGAACGAACAAATGAAAAAACGAGGTAACCACCGGGAATCGAACCCGGGATCTTCGGATTGCCGGTCAGATATGATAACAACTACACCATGGTGGTTTCTGCGCGTATGTAGAGGAATTACGACTTCTGATCGATTGAGGACAATGGTGTAGTGGTTATCATATCTGACCGGCAATCGGAAGATCCCGGGTTCGATTCCGGGTGGTTACCTCGTTTTTTCATTTGTTCGTTCTCTCTTCTCATCTTGCGCGGAATGTTCTCCTATACAAGCGTCGTTCTTTACGTTATTTATACTGCGTGTTCTTTGCAGTTGAAATGTATATATAGGTACGGCATGCGGGAGGTGCCCCCCTCGGGGCATTGGTTTCTGCGCGTATGTAGAGGAATTACGACTTCTGATCGATTGAGGACCATGGTGTAGTGGTTATCATATCTGACCAGCAATCGAAGATCCCGGGTTCGATTCCCGGGTGGTTACCTCGTTTTTTCATTTGTTCGTTCTCTCTTCTCATCTTGCGCGGAATGTTCTCCTATACAAGCGTCGTTCTTTACGTTATTTATACTGCGTGTTCTTTGCAGTTGAAATGTATATATAGGTACGGCATGCGGGAGGTGCCCCCCTCGGAGCATTGGTTTCTGCGCGTATGTAGAGGAATTACGACTTCTGATCGATTGAGGACCATGGTGTAGTGGTTATCATATCTGACCGGCAATCGGAAGATCCCGGGTTCGATTCCCGGGTGGTTACCTCGTTTTTTCATTTGTTCGTTCTCTCTTCTCATCTTGCGCGGAATGTTCTCCTATACAAGCGTCGTTCTTTACGTTATTTATACTGCATATATATATATATATATATATATATATATATATATATTATATATATCAGTGGCTTTTCCTTAGTGAATTTAACGCATGCAGTGCATGCCTTCTAAAATGTAAATAAATATTAGGTTTTAGAGCAATATTAATATATAAGTAACGATCACCAAATATAGAATTTCTTAACAAAATCACTGAAAGATGGATTGATCTTCCACGACACGGCAAAATGAGCGTTATTTTCCCGTCCTTATGGCATAAAATTTCATCTCAGCTTCTTTTCAGAAGAATCGGTGCATCGGCTTCTCACCAAAAACATACTAAAATGAACCTTATTTATTTGTGAAATAAACACGTTTATTGTTTATCTCAAGTATGTTCACTTAATTTTAGTCCTTTTAACTATTGAAACCTTAAATACTGCATGTCAAAAGTTTAAAAGTCAACTATTCCTAATAATTCATATCCTAAATAGAATCGATGCAAAATTCGATCTTTATATATTAGAAAATAAGTTTTATCATCGAGGAACTCATCATTTGTTCGACTGAATGCAGTTTTCGATTCTGCTTTTGGCTGTTTCAAAACCTGCTGAGGACAAATGGAAACTAGATAGATGTCGTTGAAATGCCAAGCGTCTTTAATTAATTTCAATCTTCATAATAATAATTCTTTAGGTAATATTTCTTTATTAATAATTATTCAATAATAATTAATAATTTGTTAATAATAATTCTTCTTAATAATAATAATAATAATAATAATTCTTTAGGCCTATGATTGTTGGATTAATTATTCTTCGAAGTAGTGGGTCACGTGATCGTAAAAACAATGACAACTTTCGCTCGTTTGAGATCAGAATTAACTGTGTTATATTCTCACAAAAGCTTTGCCAAAAACAAGATCGAAGAGTTACTTAAATATTTACTCGCAAATCAAATGCATGAAGGATTTCCGCAAGTACATGGATTAATGAATTTGGTTTTAACTTTACCAATTTCAACTTCATCGGTAGAACGATCGTTTTCTGCACTAAAAAAAAAAAACTTATTTGCGAAATGCACAAAGTCAAGCGAGGCTGTCAAATCTCTCCTTGATTTCAATTGGAAAGTTTTGTTTAAGAAAATTGATGGAGAAAAGAGAATATTTTTACAATATAGTCACTGAAGAATTTTGCAAAAAAACTCGGAGGGTCCATTTTCACTTCAAATAAATAATTTTGAATACAAATTTCAAGCAAGATTTTATGTATAATTTGATGAGTAATTTTACAATTTTTTTGGCCCGTTTTTGAACACTTTCTACTAACTTTTTTCAAAACATGCTATTTATAGATTAGAATTATTTCTCCATAATACGTCTTTTTAAGCCCCCCCCACCCCCACCCCCCACCGCGAAAAAACTAATAATTTCACAAAAAACAAAAATTTTCAATTTTTTTTTGCTTAAATCGACTCTTTGGGGGTGGGGGTAGGCCTTAGACATTATATTATATAGGGAAAATAGACATTATATTTTTAAAGTGAAACAAACACATTTCTAATGTCAGTTTTACATATTTCACGAAAGAAAATACCTTGATGGCTCAGTTTACCAATCAAGAGAAGATGGAACTGGTATTGATACACGTTTCCGGAAAAAGCCAGAGGGAGGCATGTTCGTAAAATAACTTACATGCCTCCCTCTGGCTTTTTTCGGAAACATGTAGTAATACCAGCTCCACCTTCTCTTGATTGGTATACTGAGCCATGAGGGTATTTTTTTTTTTCCTAAAATATGTAAAACTGACATTAGAAATGCGTCTCTAAAAATATAATGTTTATTTTCCCTATGAGTCCAGACTTCTGGGACACCCTGTACATATATATATACAGTATATATATATATAGATATGATGCAAATCCACAAGGAAAAAGAAAAATGACTCCAAGGCCTTTCGTGTATTCAGAAGTACACCTCGTCAGGGAATGAAGGGTGGAGGCAAGATGACCAAAAATATAAACAGCGGGACAGAAAAACAAAAAGATTAACACAAGATTAACAAGAGTTGATTAGAGGCACAAGGTATTTTAACAAGATATTGTTAATTTTATACATTCTCGCACTGTTATTGAAATTATTTTTAAAATGGATAAATGCACATTCTAGAATATTTCTGTCGATTATATCTGTTAAAACACAGATATAATACTGTAAATGTATAAGTTATTTCATTAATATTATGAATGCATTACTGAGAATAGTCTGAAGCCTTTTTTGGCCCTAAAATGATTTTAAAAATTGTTTTTTGTTTTCACAGTTTTTTATGTAAAACTTAACCGTAGAAATCCATTTTGGAGTTATTTCTTCTGTTTTTTCAATATAAATATGAAATTATAGTAAAATATCCACATGGACATAGAGTAGTCCGAATTTACTGAATTTTTGAAATGGGGTATTGAAACAACAATATTTCACTGTTTTGTATAAAATGTTACCTCCTTTTACCTCAAATTTACGGTGGAAATTGATTTTCTACTAAGCTTTTCATTACTAGGATATTTTCACAACAAATATACAAATATAACAAGCTCTGCTTCAAAACTTTGGCCCCCCCAAGATTATCCTAATCTCGTGTGATGAAATATTTGTTAAAAAAAAACGCACTTCATAGAATCCGCTCAAATGTGGTAAATTAAAGTGAGAATATAGTTTAAATGTAGGTAAAAGTTTTATTGAAATATCTGGAAAAAATAAAGAAGTTATCGGAGCCAGAAAAGAATTCCATAACAGTAAAAGAAATAATAATAGCTAAATGAATAAAAGTGACATTTGTATATTTACGAATATGAAGCACATTCCGGACAAATATCAGTGAAATTGAACAAGTCGTTTTCAGGATTATATTTTTATTTTAATCTGCCCTCAAAATTATGGGTTATTGATTATTTTTTGTTATTTACTCGTTTACCTTTTATCATAGGGAATTTCAAGGAAAATCAGACTGGTTATGAATGAACGTTAATTACACTCGCAATTTCTTTAATGTGAAACGTATAAATCATAATCTTGCAAAACTCTTTTTTAAAATGGGATGTTTAGACCAGTTATTTTTATTTTAAGTGATTTACAAATGGTCCAAAGGTGAAGCACTTTAGTTTGTTTTCTTTTTACTAATTTTACAGTTCTTTGAAACAGGAAAATTCAGTCAGAGTTTTAACATTTGGAATAAGAAGGCATTCAGCAAAAATGTTAATGTTATATTCAGAATTGCATGCAGTGATTCGTGAACTGAAGTCAAGTGTTAACTTTTCACGTACTTAAAATATTTCAGTACGTAATCTTAACTAAACAGATTTATTTATACGTTACCAAAGGCGATAACTGACTATAATATGCGGGAACTTCAACTTCCCTTACCGCAAGATCGGAGGATAAGCTCTGACTCAAAGCAGCTGTCACAGGACGAGTTGGATCTAATGACCACATGAGCAGTGACACTTGCCTTATTAAAAGAACACAAAAATGCAAAATCAATTCCTCCTTGTTTAAAAAAGTTATATGATTCATTATATATATATTATATATATATATATATATATAATATATATATATATATATAGATATATATATAAAGTAAGAAGCTATAAATAAATTATTCAAATATTACATATGATAAAGAAAAATAAACGTAAACACAAAGTTCAACACATCATTTCTTATATAACCTCTATGACAGTCGGAGTCTATGTATTGTTTTACAACTGAGTGATTGTAATCTGTGTTAATAAATACTAAATTTATATTTCAGTGAATCATGCGCTAGTAATTTCCTGATGAAGTCTAGGAAATATAAGGAAGTATTCAGAATCACTTTTCCTGTTCATTCTGCTAATGTATATCATTAATTAATTAATTGCGCGTGTTTAGTGGTGAATTTCTTTCCACAATCCACAGGTCATATACATATAGTATCAAGATAATAATGACCACTACACATGCATACTTCGATGCCATACAATCAGACATTTTATGCTTATAATCTTACCAGAAATAGTTAGCAGCGGCCTCTTGGTTTGAATTTGGCTCATTGGCAATGCTCCACATGATCACGCTTGGTCTGTTTTTGTCCCTCCGAAACATCGCTTCCATGACACTTTTATGCTTCGACAGGAGCTCGTCACCGAAACCTCTGAATAATAATGGATTAAAGAAAGACACTGTAATCAGTGTATGATATTAGAGAGAGAGAAGAGAGAGAGAGAGAGAGAGATGAGCAAAAAATTTTTATTCCATTTTAACGTAAAAATTAGACATTTTTCTATTCTTTTACAGTAACATTTTGACTCTTACTTAAGATTAACCGCTGGACTTTCATCAATGACCATGATCCCTTCCTCATCGGCCATGTCCATGATCTCTTCCGCGTAAGGGTAATGAGAGGTTCGGAAGCTGTTCGCTCCAAGCCATTTCAGGAGGTTGAAATCCTTCGCGATGTTTGCATACTCCATACCTCTCCCAATTATCTAAAGAGTTCGTAGCATTGTTAGTTTTAAAGGTCTCCATTTGCGAGGACGGAGTGAGAGAAGAGACAATAATAAATAGTTAAATAGTTAAAAACTGTCACAGTTCTCAGTCCAACTAATCCAGTCTATTGCTCTAACTTCTGTATCATCGAGATTTTCGGGGAGGGGGGGGAGCGTCATAATTATATATGTTTAGTGTGTATGGCTGAAGTATTTTCAGTAACTTTGGAATTTATCAGATTTTAATTGCTTTATGAAAGGTAAGTGAACCTTGACTTTAATCCATTCCATAGATTATTTCATAATTTTACAGTTAAATAAATGTGAAAATTTCTACCATAGTCTAATATACAGTAGTTGCCAAGTCTTATCATAAAATCTTATTTCATTCATAAACATTCATAGTAAAATGGACTCGCAGCGCCCTCCTATACGAGCTTTACAAATTACAAATTTCTTTCACCGGTGTTAATTAATTATGAGGTGGTTATTGGTGGACGCGTATTTGGAATGGCTGGTAATTACGGATTAGGGCCAGGATTTGTTATATATTGTGCTTTACACGATTGTAATAATACACAGATTAGAGGAAAAAAATAACAATATAGTTTTTTATTACTTTCCGGGAGACATAAAGTTGTGTTTTGTATTTTTAATAATATGTTGCCGATAAGACAATTTGTCATCAAGCACAACTTCAAATATTTTTCCGTCAGTTACATGCGATATCGTATGCGAGTTAATAACAATATCGAAGTATGGTTTTAATTTATATTTTGTATCATTTTTATTTAAGGATACTGTAATTTGTTGGCTTTCAGAAAGTAATGGACAACCGAGATGTCTATTTCCTACTTCTTTAAGAGATGAAAGCTCGCTGTTTGAGTATATCAGGGAAGCAGTGTTGGGCACTAAAGCGTTAATCCGATAACAGTTAATTAACGAAGTTAACTTTTTTTAACGGACTATTAACGGAAGTTAATTTCCATTTATCGTTATCGGACCAGTTAACTTCCGATAACTCGATATTTAGTCTGTTAAAGTCCGTTAACACGTTAACTGCGAGGAGTCATTCACGGAAGATCACCGCTCCGCGAATGAATTCAAACCGCCATAACTTCAGTCTGCTTCCAGATCTCGCAAGGGGAGGTTGTGCGCTTTTTATTGAAGGTAAGAAGGTTCTTTTAACGTTAGTAAAAGTCCTATAATATTATATATATATTAATATGTATGGGCCTAACTTTGAGAAGTTGGTCTTTCTGAAGGGCAACCAGCACATTGTGTCATAGTCTTTAATAAATGTGCCTAAAATTTAATTTTACCTTTCAGTTCCCGCCATAATAATTCTGGTAAATTAAAATTTAGTTAATGGTTAGTGGTTACAAGGGTTTCAAAACATGTAATCAGTACATTTTTTATTAAAAAAAAAAAAAGTTATTAAGCAAAAAAGTTGCAAAACTTGATAAAAATACAGTTAAATACCTATTTATTGTTGGATTTTGCATAAATAAACATTTTCTATGGGTTTTAAAGCTTTTTTCCTTGATTTTTTTAAATGTTAGTAAAGAAATAGTTATCGTTAACGGATTATCGTTAACTTCCGTTAACTTTGTAGTAAAATTATCGGATTATCGTTATCGGAGTTAAAAATTGGGGTTAACGGATTATCGTTATCGAAGTTAACTTTTTGGTTAACGGTGCCCACCACTGCAGGGAAGTAACATTCACATATTGAAAGCCCTTCCCACGATGATAATTACGAAAGTCATTTATTTGGATAAAACATAGTAGGGGAAACTCCATGTGTAATATTTAATTCGGTTTGATATAGTGACTTCTGTTGCAAAGATATGATTGGAACCAATTTAATGCAATATCTCTTATGCCATAATGAAATAATTTAGTAATGAGCACGTGACGGGAGATTTATCAAAGGCTTCGGAAAGGTTCATTAGCAAAAGAACGAAGACTCTTTATTATCAAAAATTTTATACAATACGAGTACATCTACAGTAATACGATTGAAAATAAGTCGCTCGTTTTATGGCCTTCCTTTAAACCAAACTGATATTTAGATATTATGTTATTTCCTCCAAAATATTTAGAACAGGATGTTTTGACCTTGAAAACAGGAAAGAATAGGAGGAAATGGAATGAGAGACTGCCAAGATATTTGTCATAGGTGTGTAGAAGGTGGTATTTGTTCAGTCATACTTTTTCCTATGATCCCAAAGTAGCTATTTAAATGGTTGGTTGTATCTAAGGGTTCGATATACTGTAAGTAGTATTATTTACATGTTGTGTACATTTGTGGGAAAGGAATTTTGTTGTTTTTCTTACGTATTTCATTAATAAGTTTCCATTCTTCGAATTTATTGCTATAATATTCGGATTCGGATTCTTTAATTGGGTTATTGAATTTGTTCCTGCAATTGGTGTATACAGTATTTCTTGGGGCATCCTAATTCTTTGTTACGTGTTCATAGATTAGATGTTTTTGTCGGATGGCGTCTAAGAGAAGTTTATTACGCAACGGTTTATTTTGCATTTTATGCTCGTAATTATCGTGGTTACGGGACAGACTTCATTAAATGATTCTTCTTCTATTATGTTTGAGAACATGTATAGCTCTCATCTAATACGAAGAAACAGCCGAAGTGGTCAGAAATACCTAGAAGGAGAATGCCGGCCATGCGGTTAGTGAACCTTTACTCTATATATGGTTAATAAGCGTTGGGTGTTTTATGGTTGAATTTCTTATTAACCAATGTGACATTTAGTAGAAACTATACGCTATCATTTTGTTTATGAGTTGTTTCGGGGCTCTATGAATATTGCATTTCAAAAGATTAGCACTGAAGTCTTCCAAGAACATTACTTTATCAACATAAAGTCTATATTTTCAAGGAAGTGAACAAAGCTTTTAACCTCAAATAGAATTCTAAAAGATCAGCTCCTTAAGATTGTTTTAGTAAATGCTTTCTTGTTAATGATAGAGGACAATGCAAAGCCCAATCTGAGGTAAACTCGTGACCAATAAAAGTTAAAGAAAGCCCTTACATTCCCAACCGGTCTGACCAAACTAATTCTCCCCATTCCAACCAGTCTAATTATTAAAAACTATCTATTTTTCCAAAAGATTATCCGTCGAAAAATTCTTCCAACTTAAATACTGAACTATGACTTCATAAAACTTATCATCAAGCTCCCATAGACCAATTAAACGTCCAATCTAAAATCTTGAGCATGCATTTTAATAAGTGCCTCTGGGCAGTGGCGTAGCGAGCGGGGGTGTCGCCGGCCTGTCCATATATTGCATTAATATTTGAAACGTTGACCTTGTCCTTTGATAATAATAATAATAATAATAATAATAATATAATATTATATATTATTACAATTATTATTATTATTACGAGGCCGGGGAATGGAGGACGGCGCAAATGTAAGCAATGGTCCCCGGGCGCCTGAGCCCCACGCTACGCTCTGCCTGGGTCAATCCCCCATGCAGGATGACCGTGTTTCAAAAGGGTTTCTCCGCCCTTTCAGAAACGAAAACAGTTTTTGCATTGGTTCTGCAGAAGCATTCACATTGTGGTTTGTTCTCTTTAAATTACGCCCTCTCTGTGACATATTTTCCCTTTGAATTTTTACCTGTTATATTCTGTTGAAAGCCTTACAAAGTTATAATTATAAGGTAACACGTTAATTCTAGCTATTAAAATTATAAATAGTTTTAACAAAGTATTTAGATAATGTTAATGTTGCTGAAACTCCATCTGAAGTACGAGTACAGATTGATTAAAAATAATACACGAGTATATTTTATTTTGAGATGAAAACCTAAATTGCATAGATATCTTAACGAAGAGAAGATTCAGCTACAGTAGTCGTGGTGGTCGATGTGACCATGAAAGGAGACAGTGAGGAAAAGAAACAAATTGAAGGCAGAAAAAGAAAGACAAAATGGAGGAAGAGAAACAAGAAGGTGAAAAGAAGAGGACAGATGCCCGTTCTCAACCAAGCTCACGCAGGAATAAAGACCAAGATCTATTTTACAGTTGTGGGGCTTTGAATGCGGGGCCCCGCTAGCCCTAACAGGAGACAAACAGGGCCCCTAAAGAGGCGACAACAGACGCCACTGTCGTAGACACTGACCCCTTTTCGCTGGATAGAAGAGAGAAACTGTGTATCTCCAAC
This sequence comes from Bathynomus jamesi, assembly GCA_023014485.1. NCBI lineage: Eukaryota > Metazoa > Arthropoda > Malacostraca > Isopoda > Cirolanidae > Bathynomus > Bathynomus jamesi. Next base: position 845,170 of record JAJOZX010000457.1, on the reverse strand, counting down.
GAGGACACATTTTTTTCTTTCTCCAAATGACACGAGTGATTTGAATTGTTAAGCAACGCAAAAAAGGCACAAACTCCAGAATCATATTTCTCAATAGGAAATTTTGTTAATATTCGTCTTTTCACCCGCTCATTCGCGGTTAAAACAGTATAGTATATTGAATTGCCATTCAAAACTGACTAAAAAAATATATCTTATGTTGTGCAAATTTGTTCAAATGTACTTTTTTTAATAAAATACATTTCCTGTTTTGGCCATAATGTACTTTTTTTCCTAAAATATTTTTTCTGATTGGGCTATTTTTTCGCTACTCTGCGACTTAATTAGTTTGTTGGTTTTTGTTCTGGCTATTTTTTTTCTAATTGGATTCAGTTTGGTGGTGTTTGTGATAGAATTATGACGTGCCATTCGTGTGATTTTGACTTTGAGAACTTGATTCGTCATGTGCCCAAGATGAGGACAAAGGATTGGATGTTTTTATCAATTACGGCATTATTCTCTCATCCTTAACTTGCCCAAAATGTGACAGTGAGTGCCTAATACGAAAAGATCAGAAGATATTTAGGTGAAATAACCAATATTAACCAGTTAGGTTAATTGAGTGCCCGGTTAGGTTAATTGAATGCCCGGTAAGGTCAATTGTACGCCTTTGATGACTGGTTAGGTTAAGTTGTGATATTTTCGTTAGTTTAAATGAAAATGATGAGAGCAAACTTTTCTGGTTAATTTTGGTGTTTTGTACGAAACTGCCATCCGTTTCCTTTGCAAATGCGTAGTTTTCGAGATGACAATATCTCGAAAACTACGCATTTGCACAGGAAACGATGGCAGATTCGTGCAAAACACCTCAAAATTGACCAGAAAAGTTTGTTCTCATCATAAAAACATATTGGGTGTAAAAACGAATAATTACCGGAAATTTTAAAGGACAAATTTTTTTGTTTAGTTTTAACAACTAATTATTTTAAATATCCTGAAAAAAGTTCCTCATTGTTTTGTTTTATTTTAATGTCAGAAGGAAAAGCTACGTCATAGACGTAAAGGGAACAATTATAATAATCATCCACAATTTTGGCATTTATAACGCTAGTTAAGAAGAAACCAAATACGAATGTGTTTATACTTTCTTTTTATTTATGACAGTGGTTCTTACCCGGGAGTAATCACCCCCGGGGATAATTCTGCCTTTTTCGGGGGGTCAATTTCAAGTTATAGTTATACATCTTTGTTAAGATTTATTAAATAAACCATTCCTCAGATCATCTTTTGTCGTTTTTTTACCATTTTTCGTGATTGGGATAATCCTAATTTCCCTAGATAGCTAGTCCAGGTGTAACAATGCTAAAAAGGTTAAGAACCATTGATTTATGACGTGTTGTAAATAGTCACTATCAGGATCAACGAAATATTATTTACTATTCCTTTACTTCCAACTTTCAGGGTACATTATGATTAAAGTTTGTTGGGTTCGATTCCCACGGGCGGCGGCGTAGTTGGAATTTGACAGGACATCTTATCTCTGGTTGTTCAAAATTAGGTGATTTTTGGATGTAACGTATTCCCACCTCCGTGAAGAAAATAGGGATTCCAAAATTGTTACTTTTCATTAAAAAATACGCAAAACGTACGGGAAAAATATTTACTGTACTTCTTAATTTTGTGAATTAATTGTTCAATATGAATTAACTATCATGTATATACGAACTTTTCGTAGTGCTTTCACGGCTATTCAAGTCAACTGACAACCACAGTCTAAAGAAGACTGCAAAAAAATTCAAATTGGTGAGTTTTTCAATAGTACTCGTTCAATCTAGTCTTCTTTTGGTACTTACATATTAACGGGGGGCCACCACATATTGATGATTGGTTAGGTTAAGTTGTAATATTTTCGTTAGTTGAAAATTTCTAATACATCATATTTTTTAAATAGCAATATTTTTACAAATATTTACAATGATTTATATTTCAAATATTTACAATGATTAATACATGTTACACATTAGAAACAACAAATTTTCATCATGAATAAGCCTAAAAAAATTAATATTTTTCAGAAAATTGTATAAAAAAATATTTTAAAATATATTGCTATTTAAAAAATATGATGTATTAGAAATTTTCAACTAACGAAAATATTACAACTTAACCTAACCAATCATCAATATGTGGTGGCCCCCCCCGTTAATACGTAAGTACTCTTCTGGTAGCTATCTATGATGTATCACAGTTATGTTCTAGTAATAGTTCCTTAATGGTCAATGGAATTTTAGGTAGGGTTACCATACGTCCATTTTTTTCCGAACATGTTCGGGAAATTTGAATAATTATAACATTGATTTTTGAGGCCATAACACTTGTTCTTATTTATAGATACTCAATATAGACATGTAGTACACAGTATATAATTATAACACAGTAATACCACGTGAGTTGGTAGATACTGAAACAGATACCCCCCCCCCCCCCCTCTCCGGAGTGTCCTCTTTTTTGAAAGTTCAAATGTGGTAACCCTAATTTTAGGCCTGTTCACCACAGCTACGATTTTAGAGTGAAAATATGATTAATTTAGAAACTGTTTGACCCCTTCCAATAACGCTCGACTAATCAAATAAGACAAACACTGCCATTAAACTAGAAACTATCAGATTATATCGTTGAAAAAATGTAACATGGATAACGGAATTCAATTCTGACGGAACACATTAACTTACATTGTAATCCTCATGTTTGCCACATCCTCTCAAATACATTGGAACAGAGTTAAGAAGAATTGTGGTCGTGTTCCATGTTATCGATCGTATTCCGATTTTTTGTGGATAAACATCAACGCGACCTTCAGAATCCGAAACTTTAACCTGCGTGAGGGAATGAATAGTTTTCATCATTAAGCTGAAGAAAAAATGGCCGATTAAATTTTGGCACGACTAAATGTTGTACCAGTGATAATTATTTCTTTTAAGATGCTTTAGTTTTTCACTCTTTGAATTTAAAGAAAGGATTTTTAACCATACAGATGCTGAGGAGACGCTTCTAAAGGAGAAAAAATATTTGCTGTTCGAATGAAATAGAAAGAGAATACGCGAAAATTTAAAGAAATTCAATGTTAGAAAATTAGATTATAAGGTATAGTGATTTCACATGCCAATAGATATAAAGAGATACTACGAAGTACGCTAAATAGAAAAGCTTAGAGCTTCGTTTTATAAACTAACCATAAGGGTATACATATAACCAGGATCGTTTGACATAAGATACGGCCACCAGAGTTTGGCATCACTGATGACAATAACGCCCGAGCATGCAGAGGTGGTTTCGACAAGGATGCTTTCCTCATCATAAACATCTATGACGCATGTAGGATGGATTGTAAGCGAAGGGCTGTTTACTGACACGTTATAGACGATCATTCCTGGAAAAGAAAATTAAATTATATTATTTGTATTATTCCACATCAGTAGTATGGGCGCAAAAGGAGAAAGTGCAAATGCAATTGCAAATGTTGATCAATGTTACATAAGTTATGCAACAAAGGGGGAGAGGGAATGTTGCAAGATGTTATGCAACGAAGGAGGGGGAATGTTGCAAGAGTAACAATGGTTATACAACTTGGAGGGGAGTTATCCCCCAAGAGAAAGAGAGGAGAAGGAGAGAGAGGAAGAGAGGTGTTCGCCTGGCAGGAGCCAAGCAAATATTAAGACTTCAGCCGAGCGGCCGTTGTCTTAATATGTTCCTAATCAGCCAGTTGGCTTATCTGGCTGAGTTGCCAGATTGCGTTTATTTATTTAATTAAAACATATATTCTAGCTTAATCCGCCAGTTGGCTTAGAAGGCTTCTTAGAAGGCATAAATGGCCTGTATATATTAATAACCTTCGAACGAATTAAAAGCGCACACAAACGCACATACACTCACCGACTGTACGCCCATAAAGCCACCATTATCACACACACACACACACACACACACACACCAATATATATATATATATATATATATATAATATATATATATATATATATATATATAAACTGATTAATGCATGCAAAGCCCCAATAGCAAATATATACGAGCACACCACCACACAAAAAGTATCACATCACCAACAATCGTCTAAGTATAGACTTTTAGGAGCTCATCCCATCAACAGTACATGGTGAGATGAAGGCTACGACTTTTAGAAGCTCATCCCATCAACACCACGTAACCAATATGAGGGCTACAACCAAGCGTCCAAACTTAGACGGTTAGTGGTGAAACAGTATTACATAACCACCATCAACAACCCACCAACCACCTCCACAGTGCCACCACCACCGCTTTACTTACCAACTCCTGGTAGACCGACAAGGTCTCTAATTACGACCCAATAACAGAGCTATTAAACATAAACAAATACGTTTATGAGGCCAAGTTAAACAAAGGTAACGCTAATAATTTTTCTATTGAGCTTCTCGTGGTGAAACGAGACCAGTTTGACATTTGGTGGGCGATCTTTTAAACAAAAAGTCGAATAAGATAAACTAAGTTTAATACAAAATTTTTTTTCACCATAATACGCAATTTTATCCTTAAACTATAGCATGAAAAGCATTAATATGATTTTTAAAACAAAATAGAAATTAAATTATGGGTAACTTATTAATTTTTCCTCTTTTAGCTAATTATTGTGTTTCAATGTAAATTTATCTTTAAGACACAATTTTATCCTTAAACTATAACATAAAAAGCACTAATATGATTTTTAAAACAAAATAGAAATTAAATTAGGGGTAACTTATTAATTTTTCCTCTTTTAGCCAATTATTGTGCTTCAATATAAATTTATCTTTAAGACACCAATATATCTTTAAACCTTATTACAAAAAATATTAATATGATTTTTAAAACAAAATAGATTCTATTGCGGGGTAACTTATTCATTTTTCCTCTTTTGGCCAATTATTTTGTTTCAATATAAATTTATCTTTAAGACACCAATATATCTTTAAGCCTTATTACAAAAAATATTAATATGATTTTAAAAACAAAATAGATTTTGTCTCAGGGTAACTTATTCATTTTTCCCCATTTACTTGCAGCCCTGCCGCCAGGGCCGGATTAACCATTAAGCAAAATAAGCCCGTGCTTAGGGCATCAAGGGAAGGGGGGCACCACAGAAATTTTCCATTGTCGGATTTACCATGGATTTATTATACTATTATAATCGCGGCTTATAGCCTATAAGCTGTTGAAAACTGAATTATATTATTCATATATAGTATTTATTTTTTTTCATTGTTTGAATTTGTAGTGAACAACAACATTTTATTTTATGGTTTATTTTTGTTTATATTTTGAATTACATATATATGGGGCACCAAAATCTTTTAAGTGCTTAGGGCCTCTAAAGGTCTTAATCCGGCCCTGCCTGCCGCGACAATGCTGCGTTATTGTTAATATAATTAAAACCAGCATTCATGATCATATTAAATCTTACTGTTGAAGATATCCTGAAATAATGATGCAAAATTATTTTAAAAGGTATAGACTCTTCGAAGTATCTTAAACTTTGATGCAAAAAAACATTAATATAACAAGATTTTAAATTTTAGCTGGCTTACCCCAATAAATATCGTTTTCTAAACGTATTTATAAAAAAAATGGAATTTATGGCATAACTCATATAATTGCACCTTCTACAATTCAATATTTGGATTTAACATGATTTACTGCATTATATTTATTGTAATTTTAAACCAGCTTTTGGGACATATTAAATTTTCTTCAGTGCAATTCACGAATTTAACACGGCATTGAGGATTCGAATTCTAATACAGCGTATTGTTACAAGAACATTTAAAAACGTAGAAGATTGGATTCTATCCAGAAATAAAGTTAACATATATATATATATATATATATATATATATATATATATATATATATATATATATATATATATATATATAAGATCTACTAAATATTTTTTCATCGGGTAGTTAAAAGAATACATTCATTTTCACCTGTTCAGTCTCATTTGTTTAAGGCTCAAAATTGAGTGTCAAACGCGGTGCCAGAGAACAATTCCCTCCTACACCAAGCGGTCATGTGTGGCGGAGAGCGACTGTTAATTTTTATAGAAAACAGAGTAAATACATTTTTACATTAAATTTTCTTCGCATCCACGTTACTTTACGTGGGACGAGAAGGTGAGGATGCAGGTATATGGAAGGTACATCGGAATGCGTCGGTTTGACCTATATAGCAGCGAGGGATTGCCCATGATGTCTCACTCGGCTTCTCCTTACATTCGTTCTCTGATTTAAAATCACAATAAACATTATAAATGTTCTATGAGATTAATATTTATTTTTCACCCTATAATCATCATCATAAACGGAAGACATGATCTGTCTTAAAGTTATAAATAACTTCTTTTCAATTCATGTTTTCAGCTTTAATAAGCATCGATAAGCCCCACACACACAAACACAACTAAACGTAGAAGATTGGAGGCAACCATAGTGCAATTTAGCAGACCAGAAGCTGCTGAACAACTCAAAGCTAACTGTGAAGAGAGCAACTCGCTCCTCCACCAAGCCAGGTCTAGAGGCGGGACCACCAGCTTGACCTCCGTGTGAAGAGATAGGCCGAGCAGAGGGGGACACTAACAAATGGTCAGAAGACAACAATAGGGCAATTAACACCGACGAATTTCAAATCTTGAGATATGGTAGAAATGAAGAAATTAGACTGCATATTAGGCCAGATGAGCCGGGTGTACATGACTATGTGCGGTGGAGAGCGCGAGAGAGCAACTCGCTCCTCCACCAAGCGGTCATGTGTGGTGGAGAACACAAGAGAGCAACTCTCTCCTCCACCAAGCCAGGTCTAGAGGCGGGACCACCAGCTTGACCTCCGTGTGAAGAGAGACCGAGCAGATGAGGACACTAACAAATGGTCAGAAGTCAATAATAGGGCATTTGTCACCGACAAATTTCAACTCTTGAGATATGGTAGAAATTAAGAAATTAAACAGACTGCATATTAGGCCAGATGAGCTGGGTGTACATGGCTATGTGCGGTGAAGAGCGCAAGAAAGCAGCTCACTCCTTCACCAAGCCAATCCTAGAGGCAGGGACCACCAACTCGACCTTCGTGTGAAGAGAGAATGACACGCGGAAACGCATCGTGGCACACACACACATTTTAGTCATGCAGTTAACCGTGATTCACTGTCGTCAATTGAGTTAACCTGACCTACTACTTGCCACCATCATGCACTTATGCGTGATTGTGACATGGAGTTAACCGCGACTTGGAGGCGTTTACATTCGTGGGTCCCTCCCGCCATACCGCCACAATGCGCCTCAGTCAGTGTCTCTCAGCGCGAACAAAGGCAATATTACGAACGAAATTATCAAAGGCGCAAAGAGAAAAATCGGCGAGTGGGGGCGTAGGCCGTTGTGCAGCTGGCTACAGGTATGTCTGAGTTACCCTTGCCCTTTACACCCCTCACAGTTTCTAAGAATCATAAAATCGGGGATCTTTCTTGTCAATACTTTAAAACTTGTGCACCAAGTTTTAAAGTATCGCTAATAAAGGTTCCTTTTGTGATTCTTAGAAGTTGTGAAGGGTGTGAAACGCAAGAGGTAACTCAGACATACCTGTAGTCAGCTTCACAAGCTTTGGGGACTACTTCACTCTCTTGACGGAAAGCCGTAATACTACAGCACAATAGTAACACTAACCGTGGTGTAATGATATATCCTGGGATATTGTCAGAAACTTAAATGACCGTATCTCAGGACTGCCACAACAGTCAAAGTTGAGGTCTTCAAAGGAGACTAGATGCTTGTCCCAGTACAATACCAGATGCGCCTGGTGTACGGATGAGAATGCAAGAGAGCATCTTGCTCCTTCACCTGGGTGCAATATGCAGTCTGTTTAATTTCTTCATTTCTACCATATCTCAAGAGTTGAAATTTCTCGGTGTTAATTGCCCTATTGTTATCTTCTGACCATTTGTTAGTGTCCTTCTCTGCTCGACCTCTCTTCACACGGAGGTCAAGCTGATGGTCCCACCTCTAGACCTGGCTTGGTGGAGGAGCGAGTTGCTCTCTTGCTCTCTTCATAGTTAGCTTTGAGTTGTTCAGCAGCTTCTGGTCTGCTAAATTGCACTATGGTTGCCTCCAATCTTCTACGTTTAGTTGTGTTTGTGTGTGTGGGGCTTATCGATGTTTATTAAAGCTGAAAACATGAATTGAAAAGAAGTTATGGTTAGCTTTAAGACAGATCATGTCTTCCGTTTATGATGATGATTATAGGGTGGAAAATAAATATTAATCTCATAGAACATTTATAATGTTTATTGTGATTTTAAATCAGAGAACGAATGTAAGGAGAAGCCGAGTGAGACATCATGGGCAATCCCTCGCTGTTATATAGGTCAAACCGACGCATTCCGGTGTACCTTCCATGTACCTGTGTCCTCTCCTTCTCGTCTCACGTAAAGTAACGTGGATGCGAAGACAATTTAGTATAAAAATGTATTTACTCTGTTTTCTATAAAAATTAATAGTCGCTCTCCGCCACATATGACCGCTTGGTGTAGGAGGGAATTGTTCTCTGGCACCGCGTTTGACACTCAATTTTGAGCCTTAAACAAATGAGACTGAACAGGTGAAAATGAATGTATTCTTTTAACTACCTGATGAAAAAGGACTTAGTAGATCTTATAATATATATATATTATATATATATATATATATAATATCGAAGCATTTCATAATTCTTTATTGTTGGATAGATCCCAATCTTCTATGTTTTTAAATGTTTTTGAGGATACGTAGAATTAGACGGAGTGTGAATAGAAATGTGTTTAGTTCGTGAAAATTAATGTCTGGTTGGGTGGTAGATAAATGGATACCCTAGATATCCTGGTGGTTAAGATGCTGGGTGTTGATCGTAGGTTGAGGACAATTCAGGACGATGACATTTAATTTTTGCCCCGCCCGTGCTGTTGCGTGGTTCGGATTCAACGTTAAACTGTAGGTCTAAGATGGAGTGACACGCATGAACTTCGCTGAGATGAACAATCAGGGGAGATGCTAAACAAAGGTTGCCGATAAAGTAGAACTTTTTTAATGCATGACGGATGGGCTAAGGGTAATGATGTAGTAAGTTTTAGGAGATGTTGCATGGTTTTTATATGAAGTTTAACACTGATAAAATTCAACTGTTACGGTACGGAAAGGGGAGGATCTAAAATTCCATGGAATAGAAAAGAAGATCCCCGATGATCCGGGTGTACCTGTGAGATGGAGAGTAAAAGAAGTAGAATTAGCATTTCATAATTCTTTATTGCTGGATAGAATCCAATCTTCAACGTTTTTAAATGTTTTTCTAACAATACGCTGTATTAGAATTCGAATCCTCAATGCCGTGTTTAATTCGTGAATTGCACTGAAGAAAATTTAATTTAATATGTCCCAAAAGCTGGTTTAAAATTACAATAAATATGATGCAGTAAATCATGTTAAATCCAATTATTGAATTGTAGAAGGTGCAATTATATGAGTTATGCTATAAATTCTTTTTTTTTTTATAAATACGTTTAGAAAACGATATTTATTGGGGTAAGCCAGCTAAAATTTAAAATCTAGTTATATTAATGTTTTTTTGCATCAAAGTTTAAGATACTTCGAAGAGTCTATACCTTTTAAAATAATTTTGCATTATTATTTCAGGATATCTTCAACAGTAAAATTTAATATGATCGTGAATGCAGGTTTTAATTATATTAAAAAATAATGCAGCATTGTCGCGGCAGGGCTGCAAGTAAATGAGGAAAAATGAATAAGTTACCCAGCAATAGAATCTATTTTGTTTTTAAAATCATATTAATATTTTTGTAATAAGGCTTAAAGATATATTGGTGTCTTAAAGATAAATTTATATTGAAACAAAATAATTGGCCAAAAGAGGAAAAATGAATAAGTTACCCCTAATTTAATTTCTATTTTGTTTTAAAAAACATATTATTATTTTTGTAGTAAGGTTTAAAGATATATTGGTGTCTTAAAGATAAATTTATATTGAAGCACAATAATTGGCTAAAAGAGGAAAAATTAATAAGTTACCCCTAATTTAATTTCTATTTGTTTTAATAACCATATTAATGCTTTCTATGTTATAGTTTAAGGATAAATTTGCGTATTATGATGAAAAATGTTTTTTGTATTAAACTTAATTTATCTTATTCGATATTTTGCTAAAATATCGCCCACTAACTGTCAAATTGGTCTCATTTCACCACGAAAAGGTCAATAGAAAAACTATTGGCGTTGCCTTTTTTTGACTTGGGCCTCATAAACGTATTTTTTATGTTTAATAGCTCTGTGTATTGGGTCGTATTTACCAGGAGTTGGTAAGTAAAGCGGTGAAGGTGGTTGGTGGGTTGTTGATGGTGGTTGTGTAATACTGTTTCACCACTAACCGTCTAAGTTTGGACGCTTGGTTCTAGCCCTCATATTGGTTACGTGGTGTTGATGGGATGAGCTTCTAAAAGTCGTAGCCTTCATCTCACCATGTGCTGTTGATGGGATGAGCTCCTAAAAGTCTATACTTAGACGATTGTTGGTGATGTGATACTTTTTTGTGTGGTGGCGTGCTCGTATATATTTTGCTCTTGGGGCTTTGCATGCATCAATCAGTTTATATATATATATATAATATATGTGTGTGTGTGTGTGATAATAGTGGCTTTATGGGCGTACAGTCGGCGAGTGTATGTGCGTTTGTGTGCGCTTTTAATTCGTTCGAAGGTTATTAATATATACAGGCCATTTATGCCTTCTAAGAAGCCTTCTAAGCCAACTGGCGGATGAAGCCAGAATATGTTTTAATTAAATAAATAAACGCAATCTGGCAACTCAGCCAGATAAGCCAACTGGCTGATTAGGAACATATTAAGACAACGGCCGCTCGGCTGAAGTCTTAATATGTGTTTGGCTCCTGCCAGACGAACACCTCTCTTCCTCTCTTTCCTTCTCCTCTCTTTCTCTTGGGGGATAACTCCGCCTCCAAGTTGCATAACCCTTGTTGTTCTTGCAACATTCCCCCCTTGTTGCATAACATCTTGCAACATCCTCTCTCCCCTTTGTTGCATAACTTATGCAACATTTGCAGTTGCATTTGCACTCTCTCCTTTTGCGTCTCATACTACTACCATCTTTTAAGGACATTTTTAAAATGCAGAAATCAATAGTGGATTTAATTTTTGGATCAGGGCGCCCCATTAGCCCTGTTCAAAAATCAACTTTTTCTTATTTTCATAGGTTTCTGTACTTTTTCCCATGCTTTTTGACCTGAAAAGGCCGAAAATCACAACCATTTTGACCTAGGTTGTTGGGAAGCATTGCCGCATGGAGCTTTAAGTTTTCTGCCTTGAAATCGGCCAAAAGCACCAGTTCCAGGGTCCCTTGAATCATGTTTTGCACTATAACTTTTTATCTAAACAAGATAGAGCAACAAATAGGCACCAAATTAAAGTGTTTTAATCCTCTTTCTAACTTATACAATTATGATAGTCTTGGAACAAGAAATGGCACATTGGTACATACAAAGATTTCAGAAATATCACAAAATTCGTTTTCTCACACTCAAGGCAGACAAGGCGCCTTATTCATGACACAAATTTGAGATTAACATTTTGTCACAAGTCTAATCGATCAAGAAGTGAAAGCATTACATGATGATTAATTTCATAATGACATTTACACAGTCAGTTGTTGAGAGTTTGTTTCTTGAAGCTGTCAAAGCGGCGTCTGTTGAACTCCACAGCTTGAAGGAGATAGTCCCTTTGCTTGGCATCTGTTGTTATGACATTTGCAAAGTCGCTCATCATCTTGACACCACGTTCAGCAATGTCATTCACCGCTTTCAGATTCTTAACATAGTCCAACGCTTTTCTGTAGTCCTCATTCTGTGGCCAAGACGTGCAGGTTCCAGAAGCCACTCGGATCCAATGTTCAGTGTGTTCAGCAGGAAATGTGATTCTGGGCCAATGAGATCAACCAGGGTGGTCTTAGCTGTGACTCTCTGGAATAGAGGCTTTCCTGTTTGAAGCTGTCTGGCTTCTCAGTGGCATGTAACTGGGCAGCAATGTCGTGCTTCAATGTGTCACTCAATCTACTGCTGAACAGGGCAAATGGCACGACTTCATGCGTCAGGTACCATTTGTGGTTTTCCATCTTATTAAGTACTACATCATCAAAGCTCTGGGTCAGTTTTCTTGTACTTCAACATGTCCTGCATTAGACTTAGATCATTCACGGGAGCATCTGCAGCAGACATTGACATCATCCATACAGGAGTGTAGAACAGCGCAAGGAAGGTGTTGAGTCTTTTCAGCTTTGATACAGTGTCTTCGTCGTACTCAAGTTGATCTGCAAACATCAGCATTTTCATGGAGTACAGGTTTCTGGCCATCCATCTGGCCTGATGAATGGCGCCTGGTCGACTCCAGTGAATACCTCGAGGAGGCGTTCCTCCAAGAACAATGACTGTCAGTTCAGCCATTTCCCTGTAGTCGGCTCTTGGAAGCCTTTCTGCTGTTAGAATGTCTTGGAGTATTTCTTCACTGTTCTTCTTCTTTTCCTTCAGCCATTTGCTGTTGATAGCCAGCATCTTTGGGTTTTCCTTGTACAAGTCCGTCCAAACATCCTTCAGATGCTCAAACCAGGGATTATCTGGCCCCTTCACCTTCCCAAACAGCTTCTCCCAAACTGCTCCTACTAGGATTTCCAGGATGTGATGTCGACAGGCCAGATAAAACACCTTTTTGTTCAGCATTTTCTCTAGCAGTTTGGCAGCTCCTCTGTGAACTCCACTGTTACTGGATGTAGTGTCAAAAACAAGGGCAGTAACATTATCCGTAAGTTCCCATGTCTCCAGTAAATCCATTGAAGCCTCAGCCTGAGCTGTGCCAGAAGAATTGTCGATGACAGGTACTCCCAATAACTTTCCTTCAGTGTATGAAGGTGGACCAGACACTAGCACAACTAAAGTCTCTGAGGTACTTCCAGGTTCACTGCCCAAGACATCTTTGAGCAACTTTCCATCCCAGTGTAAGGCAGCATACTGTGGGTTTTTTTCACAAAACTTGGACATGTGACTCTGGCTGATATTATACCTGGACAGCATTCTGTTGCGACGTGTTGTTGAGGTTGAGATGACGAAGTTATCCAGATCAGCCCCTCCAGCTTTCAAGGTGGCAGAAACCATGGCAGTAACTTGATTGTCTGATAAACAAAGACGATCAGCTGTATTGCAGATGACATCACATTCCATGACCTTCCTTGGAAACGTCAAAGTCACACTAGTCACAGTGTCTTGATGGTGAGAACATCCAGGACGAGGCTGATGGTAATCCATGTCCTCTGTGTTAGCGTCGTTGTCAGTTGAGTCACCCCAGGTAATGTCATCCACATGAACAACTGCCTCTTGTTCTGCTGCAGCTGTAAAATAGTACAACATGTTAAGACAGTAATTGTTAAGTACATGCTAAATATCGCAATGGAGTAAAACTTAAAACTTTTTGTAACGTTCAAAGTAATTAGTTTTACCTTGTTCTTGTCTATGCTGCAGTCTTTCATTCCTCGCTGCTTGCTGCAGGGATCTTGTCTCAAAATCTTGTCATGACCAGACATATGACTTTCCTCTCATCTTTTGGTCTTCGTAGAACTGATATCCTCATCTTTCTTCTCTCTGGATAACAGTCTGTTGTTCTGTATTTCCTGGCATCTGGAGCTCCTATATCGAACAGGCTGTCTAATTCCAGCACAAATGCTCCTCTTTTTCTCCAGGGTTACTTGCTCTCCTTTGCTTTTCACCAGAGCACGATGTTTCTCATGTAGTTTCATGAAGAGCTTCATTGCGTTGTACTTGGTCATTGTCTTGATCCTAGCCATCTGCCAGAATGGGATGATAGATTCAACTGTTTCATATGCAAGGTCTTGAACCATGGGCCTCCCTGCATTTTCCGGTAAATTCTGAAGATTAAGGAAATACTGGAACGCCTGTCTGTTGGTGGGAAGCTGGGAACCACTGATAAAAGCTGAAGGGTATCCAACCAGAAAGTTTCAGTGAGAGATCTGGTAGATGGCCCAGTTGACACCTGCCTGTGGCCAGTACGTGGAGGTTCTGAGATATCAACTGTGCGCCACGGAGCCCCTCAGCTCCTTGCTTAATGTCATTGTGAAGTTGTAACTTGTAGATGGTTTTCTAGATTCTGATTGAGTTTCTGTTGTTTCCTGAAAAATGATAGATAATTATTATTTATTTATTTATTATTATTATATTATTATTATTTATTAATTTATGCTCTTTCATTTGATACCTAATTGTTGCTCTATCTTGTTTAGATCAAAAGTTAAAGTGCAAAACATAATTCAAGGGACCCCGGAATTGGCGCTTTGGCCGATTTCAAGGCAGAAAATTTAAAGCTCCATGCGGCAATGCTTCCCAACATCCTAGGTCAAAATAGTTGTGATGTTCGGCTTTTTCAGGTCAAAAAGCATGGGAAAATGTACAGACCTATGAAAATAAGAAAAAGTTGATTTTTGAACAGGCCTAACGCCCCATGTATTCTTGTTTTTGCTTTGCATAGGTGTATGGGATGGCACTTTTCTAGGGGGGGGGGGGGGGGGGGGGGCAGAAAAAATTTGCCTTAAAAATTTTCAGGGTACCCTGATTTCCGAAGCACTATGTGTAGCATAAAATAACACAAAAGTTAGAGTATGAGTAACATATATTAAAGCCTTTTTTCTATAAAAAAATTACAATTTACAAAAATGACAAAATTTTGCTACAACATTTCTAAATGACAAGCAAAACTACGGCATTGCAGTTGATATCTGCCCTGAAAATGCTCAATTCCCTAGTCTTGGGGGGGTGCCGACCCCCAGATCCCGCGCCTCATACGCCTATGAATGCCATGCCGGTTAGGTCAACTGTACGCCCTTGACGATTGGTTAGGTTAGGTCGTGATATTTTCGTTAGTTTTAAAAAAGATATCATTTGGTAATTGAGGCTGGGGCCCTGATCTTCAGGTGATCCTAATTTTCAAATAAGGCGTTTCTCTCATTAGACTGAGAAGCAAAACAATGTATAAACCTTGCGTATTATTAAAGATAATGCGAACCTGATCCTTCCGAAATTTGTGTTCTAACACTGATGTCTTCAATGTAAGTCTTCGGAGTCGTATAAAGAAATACGGGTCGATGAATGCCAGCGTAATTAAAGAAGTCAAAGTCGTAATTTTGGGTGAAATATCCTTTCGGATACCTGTGACCAAATTAACAAGAAACAAAGGAGCAATCACTTATTTTGACAGTCAATTTTGGCTTATCTCACCTGTCTTGCTGATAACGCGTGAGAGCCTTTTTAATAAAATCGTCTGGTATTGAACAGAATCAAGTAAAGAAAGTACTGTTATCACTAACTTTCATTAAGATAATTAAGTCTCATTAATATCTCTGTATAGACTAAAGTATTTTTTATTTGTTGTTTTAAGAAGTTAATTTAATATATAAATGGACATTACAGAGATCCTAAAGTAGTAAAACGCAGTTAGGGATTCCATCGAAATTCTATTAAAATTAAGCGCATAAATAAATAAAAAATAAATACATTTGTAAATCCGTTTCATAGATAATTTCGCCTTGCGGTATCGTTAAAGGCGTGAGGGTGTTGTTGATGCAAATGGTGACAAGGTTCGCTTTTCTGGGGTCGACGAGGTCCGTAATTTCTGCCATGAAAGGCAAATGGCCAAATTCGTGCGTGAGAACTTCATTTCCGTTGACATACTAAAAACAGGATTTATAAATGTATCATACACAAATCCGAGACAACTCTCTCTCTCTCTCTCTCTCTCTCTCTCTCTCTCTCTCTCTCTCTCTCTCTGAGGGAACTAACAGATGCTACTTTTCTCTGAAAATAGAGCCACTGTAATGCTATCGTAAGATAAGAGTGGATTTACACGATGTACTCGATACAGGAGGGAAAGATCTCAGATAGCAGGCACCCGTTAGACCAGTGTATGTATTTATATCCCAAATAACCTCGTCAACCCAACACAAACTTGTAATCTGGAATCATTCCTTAATTTACACGTAGTCAATACGGTTTTTTTCGTAGATATTTGCGATGTGCCTAATGTCTCCAGTAATGATATATACAACTGGACCGGAGTGGACCTCAGTCCGCACCACCGGGTTTCAAAAGAGGTGGTCTGGACCGATCCAGACTACTATTTTTAAATTTTTGCAAATATATAGTATGGATTTTAATTAACTGAACTTCTTTATTTGTAAAGATAAATACTACAATATTACAATTATAACCATACTAAGAGAATTTTTAACATATTTTTAACAACATACAGTCGTCGACTCTGTAATAATCTTCCACAATCCATCTTTTCCCCTGTCTATGACCTCCAATCTTTCCAACACAGAGTGTCCAGATATATCAAAAACTCTGGACCTTGATTTTGGCTCTCTTCTTCTATGGAGCGTTGGGGGTTTGGGGGGTGGGTGCATTTTTGCGGCCATTCGCCCTTGTCACCTCCTTCTTGCATAAAAAAAGGTTGTTTTTTTTTTAAACACAAACGAACTTTTAGTCGACATAAGAATTGGATTCTCTTTGCAATAATTATAATAGCTATTAAACCCGCAATACTAAGGATTAATAGGAAATACCAATTTGAAAAATAATAGTAAACTCAGGTAATACAGGTAATACAGTATGCACATTTAAACCCTAAATGCATTAGTACGATTTCAGTATTCCTTTATTAAAATTGATTTTAGCTTGTTTTTAAACGTACTTCGTTACAAATATGTTTAAGATCAGTCCTTAAATCATTTCATAGTTTCAAACACATGAACGCGTGTGATTTTTTAGTTGAAGATAATCTAAAGTAAGGAATAACATGGCTATTTATATTCCATATCCGGTTTGAATGAATTTTTACAAAACATTTATTTATCCACTGTAAGTTAATAATTTGATTCATACATTCGTAAATGACGATAAAATGTATCACTTTCATTATGTTGTCTTTCATCTTTAATAATTGCAGGATTGCAGTACATCATGTAAGGAGGAACAAGAGTATGATACGGAATGAATGAAACCTGTTTAGGGTCTATATATCAATTTAAGCAGTATAGCGACACTTCTAGAAATCTTTTTAGAGATGTAACTGCCACGGTCCTTCCACTGCAATTTGCAATTTCTCCAGACCGGTCCAATGACATCAAATTGCATTACTAGTCTCCACTGCATATTAGTATTGTTTAGGAAGTCAACACTCGCGAACAAAAACTCCAGTAATACATTTAAGCCTTTAACGCCGAACATTTTTGTAGGGTTAAGTCTAAATGCGTGTATTTGAAACGGTACGTATTCGACCCAGTCGGCGTTAGAGGGTTAAGAAGTTGCAATAATTATTTCAACATGATCGTCCCATGTTTGTACGTGTCATAGTCCAAAGATAAAACCTTGCGAATAAATATATATTTGTATATTGTTCTACAAACTTCTTCCTCACATAATATCTTTTTATCCATCTATAAATGTGCATTACATATTTCCTAGAATGAGGAAACAATAGATGGACATTTTTTTCGCAGTATCATTCACCTATGTACACTATTTATATATATATTTTTTTTTTAAGTTCGGGAAGAACCGATTCGCCTCTATTTAAAAGGGCATATCTCGGCGGAAAAACAAAGAAAAAGTGAGAGGAAAAACAGGAAAAAGAAAGGGTGGAGGGGACAGTCGAAGTGGAAAAAGACCAAGGATGACAAGGACTGCAGGGTCGAGCCCCATCATCCTTGGGTGCTTGGGCCCGGAGGGCGCACGTGAAACCTCCAGGAACAAGCACGTACAAACGAGCACAAAGAGCACTCAAGAGCACGAGCTTAGAACCCCTTTGCGGGGATATATATATAAAACAAGGCGATAGAACATAAGGCAACGTAAAACTTTGATTGTGTTTTTTCTTATCTATGTACAGTATATATATATCTATCCGGAGATAAATCTGGCAGTCTACGAAAAGAAGTAGATTAAAATTAGTAGATTTAAAGTAGATTTTCTATAGCTTTAAAAAGTACCAAAATTGAGTTGTAATGTGCAGATCCAAATCTGAGAACAATTCTCTGTTCGTCTTCAATCCATCTTCTTGGAACATAAAACTGACGGTCGTACCTTGCAAAAAAGCAGAAAGACTTTTTTCATTAATTTCAATGACTTAAACGTATTTTCATCAAAACATGGGTCTAGACAATATGTGGCTAAATTCCTACAAGATGGTCAAACATAGCATTTCTTAAATAAAGGTTGGTCAACTACGCCGACCTCTGAAGAAATATTTAACCACGCCTACCTCTGAAGAAATATTTAACCACTCCTACTTCTAAAGGAACCGCTTTCACTTCTCGAAAAGGCTGGTTAACAACGCCTACTTCTAAGTAGAAGGTAATTAACAATCCCCATCTCTAAAGAAAGGCTTGGTTAAGTACTCTCACTTCTAAAGAAAGTCTTGTTTAAAGAAAGAAAGGCTGTTTAACCACGCCCTTTTTAAAAAATGGTTGTTAACTACATCCAATTGTAGGGAAAAGTCGGACTACTGAATTTAATTTTGAGGTGTTCAGTAAGGCATAAATATTTTTCACTCAAATGAACTGGACCAAACAATCTCAATTTAGAGTTACAGACTTGAAAATGTCCACCGCAGTCAAGCTGTGGTAGCTTTAATGAAAGCTTAATTTAAGTTAAATCTGAAAAACGGTACATCGGTTTATGGGCTCAAATAATCCAACTTAACCTAACCTATTGACGAACAATTGGACACCCAAAACCTAAAACAAGGAAACGTTAAGCAATACATTTAAAAAAGTGTTGCTATACAAAACTGTACCCTCACTAAAACAGGTATCTACTCGGAACCACGTGAAAACAACCGAACTTTAAGTTCATTGTTGTTGTAGTTCAGACTCAAGAGAAATTAATTCTAACTAAAACTAAAATAACGAGTTTCGGTCGGGTGCTCCTCCGGAAGACATACTGTAGCTTTTATGACTTCTCCCCGAAATTAGGTGAAAGACTCGAACTCCAACTAAAATAATTGAGAATGAGCTCAGACAATACATTCCAGTACCTATGTATAGTATCATACGAAGAATGACGCCACATCCAGTCATTACATCCTATTTTAAGAGCAAGGGTGGCTTACCATGCCCATCCAATGTGGTCTCGAAGTTCTTTGCTCTGAGTGACGTCATTGTAGCTGCTGGGTACAGGCATTCGGATGGTGTCTCCTGTCTTTAAATGGAAACTTCCGTAACTAATCCATAATTCAATTAAAATTATTAACAATGGGAAAATTTATATAAAAGATCTGATGCAATAAATCCAGTTAAATGTATTCATTACTCTCTCTCTCTCTCTCTCTCTCTCTCTCTCTCTCTCTCTCTCTTCTCTCTCTCTCTCTCTCTCTCTCTCTCTTTACATATATACGAATATACATATATAGTCGTGGCACATTTAAATATATTTTCGAATTATACAAAGGAATCCAAAGGACACCAAACAGCAACAGACGGGCTGGTCTTTACGAGGCTGTCTGTTTAAGAAGGAAAGTTAAAAAATGTAAGAAAATTTAAAGGCAAATGAAAGTTTAAAGCAAATGAAAGAAAAGAGGTTGAAAGGAAGGAAGGAAAGAAATTTAAAAATAAAGTGAAAATTTTAAGGTAAAGAGGAAGGAATCCGAGTGAAAATTCTACGATACTTTTATGTACAAACAAATGCTTCCAACTGACGGTTTAAGGCAAGATAAGCATCAAGTCTCTTTTTACTGTAAAGCATTCGAACGAATTACTTTGAACTACGCTGGCTGGTAATCCCTTCTACAAATTAACTATACGATTGAAGAAAAAACGTTTAGCTTCATTAGAATTAAAATGTTTACCCACGAACTTGAGACCATTATCGCGAGTTCTATTTGTATTTCCGAAGGCGAAATATTTTCCGGCGTCGATGTTATCACAACCTTTAATCATTTTAAATACCTGGGTTAAATCTCCTCGTACGCGCCTTTTTAGCAGTAAGAATATTTTTAACCTTTATAAACTGGCAGTGTATGATTGGTTTCTTAGTCTAGGAATCATCTCAGTAGCCCTTCGCCGCACTCTCTCCATTCTGTCTATATCTTGTCGTTAATATGGGGACCAGAACTGAACGCAGTATTCCAGGTGGAGGCGTACTAAGGAATTATATAATGTTAGCTTTGTTTTCTCCGACTTAAATTCAAATGATGTGCCAATAAATCCTAAAATTCTATTTACTTTCCGAGTCGCTTCGATACATTGTTTACTCGGTTTAAGAGTGTCGGCAACAATAATAGCTAAATCTTTCTCCTCCGTAGCACTCGTTAGTGTCTTGTTGCGCATAAAATACTTTTCTTTAACGATGTTTTTACCGATATGCAACGTTTTACATTTATTTATATTAAAGTTCATTTGCCATATTTCTGCCTACTCGAGTAATTTATTTAATATCCTCTTGAATCTGCAAACGTTCTGCCGCTGATTTTCTTCGTCCCCCTAGTTTGGTATCATCCGCAAATCTTGAAATTATACTCTTAATTCCCGAGTCGATGTCAATGATATAAATAGCAAAAGGAACTGGTCCCAGAACTGACCCCTGAGGTACGCCGCTAGTTACGCTTTTCCAGGTAGACGCTTTGCCATTAATGACCACTCTTTGTTTACATCCACTACGCCAATTTTTAATCCATTCGAGAACATTACCATCAACTCCGTGAGAATGAAGTTTACCTAATGGTCTCCCATGTGCCGCTTTATAAAGTCTTTTAAAAATCGAAATATATAACATCTGCTGTTTTATTCTCGTCATATATATTTACAATATCATTAAAGAAAAGGAGCAGATTAGTGAGACAAGAATGAATCGACATATATATATGGCATATTTCATATTATTTTGGATTCAGGTGCATTTCTTTTAGTTATTTAACTTTTAGGTTACTCAAAATGCTCGCCTCATAGGCTTACCTAGAATCACCTCGCCCAAGGCTAGCTTACTGTCCCTCGTACATAATGAAAAGTTTTATTTAAGGCTATTTCAGTGGGAGGAATATTTAACTTAACGACAGTGATTCCATGCTAGGATGCATATCGTTAACTTGGAGTTGATCCAATTTTGTAGTCTGGGGCTAATAGACCCTATTTTATAATATAGTATATAATACTAAACGAAGCAACAACTACTACATCTTTTTCATCCATATTTCTGATTAAAGTTCTGTCTTGTCGGGAGACCTCCCAGTTAAACTTCGCAGCACAAGTTCAGCAGCTTCACGACGACAAGACTTAAAAAGTAAGTGCGATATATTAATAGTAATGCAGCAGCTCTCATCATTTTTACTGCAACACAACCCAAACGGTACTCAGCGGCCCTCCCCCCACCCCCATCAGTTGCTTGTTCCATTCAGAACCTTATTTCTTTCCTTCATACAATCTCTCTTCCCCGTCTTCTTACTCGATCTCTTTCTTGTAAATTTGGTATTCCCACTTCCTGCGATCCTTGAAACCTCCGCATTCCCTGCAACAAAAGTTTGTTTTCCTCACAAACTCTCCTTCCATCATACATTCATTCTTCCTTTTTCACTCACTCGTTTGAACAGTTTATATACACATCTTTCTCTACCTCTAATGTTGCATTCCGAAAACCAGGCCAGAATCAGTTTCCATAGTTACTTTATTCGTAAGTACGAAACCATTTTTATCTTCTCTCCATTTTAATATTCAAGCATATAAAATGTTTAACTATTTGAGTTAATTTTTCATGAAAAATTACCGCACTTATGAAGTAATTAAGAGCAAGCAATTTATAAACGGGTAATTAACTGTAAACTCAGTCGTTACATTAGTCTTTTGCATTATCTTCATCAGGGTTTCATCTTTCGGGATTAGTTAAGGAAATAATTTTTCTTCGTCATCGAACCAAGCAAGGGGTGAGTCCAGTGCTGGACTTACCTATAAGCTAAATAAGCTATAGCTTAGGGCCACACACCCTCGGGGGGCCTCATTTTTTTAAATATATTTTTATTTTATCATTAGTTTTTATTCTTTAACACTAATTCATCAAAAATTTTATATATATATATATATATATATATATATATTATATATATATATAATTTTTTCTTTATCATTAACATTAATATAAAAAATAATAATTATAGTAATAATGACATTATTTTAAATTTTTTTACTCGAATTTTTTTAGAGAAGGGCCTCAAATTTCATATAGCTTAGGGCCTCAGCAGGTGAAAGTCCGGCCCTGAAGGGGTCATTTAGAAGAGAGGACCTACAGCTTAACGCACAATCAGTAAATCATCTAAATGCGGAGGACATTCAACCATGCGTCTACTGAACAGATCCAACGTCACTTAACTTCACTGAACCAACTTGAAGTAGCATTGCAACGTGGCCACAATTTAGCCGTAGAAATTATAACCATTTCTCATTTTTACTCCTGTAGAAGTATAGAAAAATGTACAGCATCCAATACATCTGTTCCTAAACAATAAATGGATGAATTTAGTACATTTCCCTCAATAAATTAATAAACTCCAGTCATAGTTTCGTAAGTTACCAACCACTCTGTTGGAGAGAGAGTATTAAGAAGAATCTTAAGAAAATACTTACCAGTTTCAGAGGTTGTTCGTACCATTTCTCTCGAAATCCGAGATCAGGGTCATGCAGAGGAGCCAAACGAAAGTCCCAAATTCCGTCCAAATTCCGCACTTCTCTGCTAACGGATTCGCGGGGATAAAGACCCCCAAAGGAATCTCCCGCTGATGGGGTAAAAACTGCGAGAGTCGCATATGAGAAAATAAGGAGGTACCCCATTTTTATTTGCATTTTTGTTAGGAAAAGATACTTTTAATCTACAAAATATAAACACAAATTAATAAACAGTCCAAATATAAAGCCAAACTAACGCTTCATGAGCATCTTTCTAAATAACAACAAATCTATAAATGCGCTTCATTTTCAAACAGCAAAAAACAAAAAATTATATTTTGTAGTCTTTTTCCCATGTGAAATTTAAAATGAGGTTTCTCATCATTGTTTTATCAGATAAAGGATATGATGAAATTCAAGAACGTCCTTTGTTTTGTTAACGTCGTAAACATATCACAAACAGTTTAAATTTCAGTAAATAATACATATAAGTCATGCATTTCATTCGTTCACACCACAATACATATTTATCAAATATAATCTTTCTTAACAAAATTTCTTTGAAAGAAAGAATACAGTAATTCGTCTAATATTAATGACATTTAATATTGTAGTAATGTCTAATTAAAAATTAGAATGTTTTGGTTATGAAAAATTAAAAGAATATAATAATATTTAATAAATATAATTACGATAAATTATGGTTTGTCTATATTAAAATTATATTTAATTAGAATGTTTTGGTTATAAGAAATTAATAGAGAGTATAATGATGTTTAACAAATGTAATTAAGATAAATAATGGTTTGTTTATTGAAATTATAAAATACGAATTGGCAACACAAGGAGTCGGCCAGCGGAGGCTGGGTAGAAATACCCTCCAGTCACCGGCCGGCCTTGCTGTTTTGCGTGTTAGAATGTAATTGTGAATTTAGGCTATTCTTTTGTCTCGACTTAAGTATTATAATTAAATCCCCCCTCGCATTACTCCGTTTAACTAAGTGGTTTCGGCATAAATAAAGTTAGTAAAAAGTGTAATGAAGTGTATAATTAATCCCCGGTCTCCCTCGCATTGTTTGAAATGATAACGGTTTTTCACTTGGTCAGCCACGTCTACCGTATTTATGCAGTACAGCGAAAACGATAAATGGAAAACAGAGTAAAGTAAATAATTATACAAATGAAGGAAGGGGAATCACTACAATATTAATGATATTTTATATTAATGATACTCTGTTCGAAATATTTTATATTAAGTAATACAATTATAAATACAATTATGAAAATAAAAATCCACTCTAATAGACAGAGTTTATTTCCACGACAGTTTCGACGCCCACTGGCATCCTCCTCGGGTGGATACAGAAACACGAATGAACCAGAACAAGAGGGAAAAACAGTCCAGGGACCGACCGTTAAGAAATTCCCATTCTCCCGACACCGGAAGGGCATTTTCATTAAGTACATTCGCGCAAATTTAAAACTATCTTCCTGTTCTAAACATACAGATTCTATTATTTTTTTTTACATAATTATTACATTTATTATTAAATTTATTACATTTAATATTGTATAATTATTTATTACAGAAATTATAAATTTATTATTACATTGGTTATTACATTGTTGTTTATTATACAGAACTTATAAACCGAAAAACGAATGAAAAAAGCCGATTAGGAAACAATCCAGAGACCATTGAGAAATTCGCACCTAGGTTAGATACCATTCTCCCGACACCGGAAGGGCATTTTATTACAGGGTCCGCTTATAAGTACATTCCCACAAATTAAAACTATCTTCTTGTTCTATACATACAGATTCTAATATTTTGACATAATTACTGCATTTATTATGGCATTTACATTTTTTAACATTTATTATTATTACCTTTACCCTAATTATTAAATTTATAATATTACCTTTATTATTACATCTGTTGCATTTATATTTACCACATTTATTACTTCCATTATTACATTTACTACAAGCGAGTAAGGAAACAATCCAATCCAGAGACATTTAAGAAATTCACACTTAGGTTCGAACACGTTCCCACGACTCCGTAAGGGATTTTTTGACCAAGAATCTCATTAAAGGGTCTAACTTATAAGTACCTTCGCACAAATTAAAATATCTACTTTTTCTATACACACAGATTCTATTATTTTTCTTTTGACATAATTATTACATTTATAAAGTACCTTACTTGATTCCCAATCTATAGCATGATTATTTTGGCTGGCGTGATAAAAAATGGCATTATTAGTATTACAACTTCTGAAGGCATATTTGTGTTCTTTAATATGGGTTTCAATATTTCTTCCAGTTTCTCCCACGTATACTAAATTACAACTTTTACAGGGAATGCTGTAGACACAGGCTTGTTCCTCTTTTGCAACGTTATTCCTAACCAATTTACTTTTCATGGTGGACGAATATTTGAACGCCAAAGCAAACTTAAAATCTTTCGTCAACGGTTTTACTCTTTCTATGCCGGCAATG
Source organism: Bathynomus jamesi (assembly GCA_023014485.1). Taxonomy (NCBI): domain Eukaryota; kingdom Metazoa; phylum Arthropoda; class Malacostraca; order Isopoda; family Cirolanidae; genus Bathynomus; species Bathynomus jamesi. The sequence goes on along the minus strand of JAJOZX010000457.1, from coordinate 819,839 downwards.
TAAGGCAAACTCACATATTGTTTTTGGTTAACTGAAGGTTCCCGAGGGGCATAAAAAGATTTTCTGGCTTTAAAATACGCCTTTCTGATAAACCACTCGGGATATTTTAAATCCTTAAAAATGTTCCAAATCTTTGAATTTTCTGGGTCCAGCAAATGTGGGCTACAAATCCTGAGTGCTCTTAGAAACATGAAAGAAATAATTGAGCTTTTAACCCCTTCATCATGATATGAAAAATAATGAATGTACGAATTACAATGAGTAGGTTTTCTATAGACCGTGAAATTGGGCTTTCCGCTTTCGTTAATGACCAAAACATCTAGAAAAGGTAATTGTTTGTCGTTCTCCTATTCATATTTAAATTTAATAGAGGGAACAAGATTATTTAAAGACTGAAAGAAAGTAATTATGTCAAAATATTAGAATCTGTATGTATAGAACAAGAAGATAGTTTTAATTTGTGGGAATGTACTTATAAGCGGACCCTGTAATAAAATGCCCTTCCGGTGTCGGGAGAACGGTATCTAACCTAGGTGCGAATTTCTCAATGGTCTCTGGATTGTTTCCTAATCGGCTTTTTCATTCGTTTTTCGGTTTATAAGTTCTGTATAATAAACAACAATGTAATAACCAATGTAATAATAAATTTATAATTTCTGTAATAAATAATTATGCAATATTAAATGTAATAAATTTAATAATAAATGTAATAATTATGTAAACAAATAATAGAATCTGTATGTTTAGAACAGGAGGATAGTTTTAAATTTGCGAGAATGTACTTAATGAAAATGCCTTCCGGTGTTGGGAGAATGGGATCTAACCTAGGTGCGAATTTCTTAACGGTCGGTCCCTGGACTGTTTTTCCCTCTTGTTTTGGTTCATTCGTGTTTCTGTATCCACCCGAGGAGGATGCCAGTGGGCGTCGAAACTGTCGTGGAAATAAACTCTGTCTATTAGAGTGGGTTTTTATTTTCATATTTTGACCTTCACGTAGAAAAAAGTGAAGTTTTTTGCATTTATAAATACAATTAAAAACGTAAAATGTATCTTTACACTTAAAATCCACAAAATACAAACGTTGTTTTGAGATTTTACATTAGAGGAATATGTGAGATTATCTCTATTTATTGTATGAACAAGACACTTTAATTTAACACATACGCTGTACAATTTCCATCAAATAACTGTAGACATGCCAAAATTGTAGATAACATTATTAGGTAGTTCAAAATATAGACAACTCTATAAAGATAACTGTGACAGATAAATCCCCCTGTAAGTTAACTTAGATTAAGTTAGGTCAGATTAGGTTATGGCCGATTAAGTTATATTACGGCTAGTTACGTTACATTAGGTTAGGTTAAATCATTTCAACTTTAAAAGTTAAAAGGTGTTTGTCCGTAAATAAGACGCAACGGCTGACGTAGAGGACAAAAAGAGAACTATGCTTTGGCTCCAGGAAAATGGTTATCTATTCTAATCAGAATACAAGAAAATTAAAACACACACACACACAACACACACACACACACATTTGATATACAGGGTGGTCCAGAAGTCCTGCCTCATTTTAATGGATAATTGACAATATTTAATGAAAGGAGATTTTCAAACTGTAATCCTTCCATTTCATTGCACAATCTAATGTGAGTACGTAAGCTGTTGTAAACCTTTGCAATTAATAGTGTCTGCAGTAATGTTGTTGAATAGAGTACTGATATTGTTCTTTAATTGTTCAAGTGTTCTTGGACGATTTTCGTACACTGTATTCTTGAGGTAACCCCACAAAAAGAAGTCGAGTGGAGTCAAGTCCGGGGAACGTGGTGACCATTCAATCAGACCCTCTCTACCTATCCACCTATGAGGTATGTTCTCGTTCAACCAATTCCGAACATTTGTAGAGAAATGTGGTGAAGCAACATCATGCTGGAAGTAGAAGTTCATTTGTTTCAGCAAGCTTAAGTTACGAAGGTATGGAGCGATTGTGTTCTGTAGTAGAGCCAAATAAGCGTTTCCAATCACATTCCCATTGATGAATATTGGTCCTATGACTTTGAAATCATGAATACCGCACCGAACGTTTAGTTTAGGATTCGTTTGGAAATGTTCTTCAATTGCATGATGTGGATTTTTATCTGTCCAAATACACACTGTTATGTCTATTGACGTGTCGATTAAGGTGGAACGAAGCTTCATCACTAAAGAAAATGGATTGTGGTGAGGTAGGCTTTGTGGCAAGTGGTGTTTGGAACCATTCGCAGAATTGGAGTCTTCTGTCACAATCGTCTCCGTGCAGTTCCTGCACAAAGGTGACTTTGTATGAATGGAACTTGTTCCTTTTAAGTATTCTAAGAACACTTTGATGCGAAATGTTGCGTTCTTGCGCAACTTTCCTACTTGAAGGTTTTCGACTCGCTATTACTGTTGCTAGTACACTTTCTGACATTTTCCCACTTGTGCTTCATCGCTGTCTACCACTTCTCTTTCTGTCTTCTACCCTTACTTTTCTTTTAGTTTTTTAAGAAGACGTCCGACAGTTCGCTGATCAGGTTCTGGTTTTTCTGGACGTCTGTCGTGAAATTCTGCAGCCGCCATCCTCTGCCTGAGTACCCTGAACATGTAAGAGAGCTAATTCCGCCTTTTCTTGGAGAGTGTACACTGTTTATGTTGTTGTTCTGCCACTTGCAAATTTTAGGGCCTTGACACTATAAACAAAACGAAAAACCTGGAGTTAAGTTAATACTACATAGGATATATTCCAGCAATACCCACTGAGGCACGACGTTTGAACCACTCTCTCTCTCTCTCTCTCTCTCTCTCTCTCTCTCTATATATATATATATATATATATATATATAATTTATATATATATATATATATGAAATGAAAATGAAAATGAAAAGGTTTATTGCAGACTATAGTCCATATGACAAATATTATTAATACAATGACAGTTCACATAGTAAGGATAGAAATATACACAGTTGATTAGAAATAATACAGTAATGTCGAAGTTAAGTGGAGCTACAAACAGACGTTTTCGTACCAAGAATTCCATAGCTTAGAGCAGGGGTCTCCAACCTGGGCGGTAGCGCCCACTAGTGAGCTCACATTAAAGGTAATTAAACATTTATTTCATTATTTATTTTATCGATTATGTTGATTTATTCTTTTTGGTCTAAGGTGGCCAATAAGCTTTTTAATTTTCAAAAAATCGTAAAAGTGGGCGGTGAACAAAAAAAAGGTTGGAGACCCCTGGCTTAGAGGATAAACGGCAGGACTCATGGATAGCTTGGATAATCGGGTTGGTTGCATATCAAGTGCACGCGAACTGTCATGTATTAAAGAGTGAAATCACAGCGTTTGCCTTAAAAAAACTAATTAGTCAAGGCATCAGATTATTCATCTGAAAGAAATCTCCCGGCACCTCTAAGTGAAACAAAGGTTCCCCCTAATTTCCCAAAGCCGTTACCCACGGGCGATCTTCTGTCCGCCAATCAATACCGTATACCCACTCTCAGAGTAGCGGAGGCACCCTATCCCATTCAAACAATCTGAAACAGGAAATGGTCCTATATTAAAGACGAGACAAAGGCAATAAGATGCGATCTCTGCCATTCTCAACGGAAAGATAAGCAGCTCCCCTTTATAACAAGTGTCAGAGAGATACCTTACGTACATTATCAAAAATCTCATTTCCCAAATGAGTTGGGTTGAAAAGGGAGACAGCGCGAATATAAAATACAGAAGGTAATGGAGAAGAGAAGAGGTGGAAATTAAAGTATACACCAGTGGTAGGTAACCTTTTTTGAAACTGGGTCAATTTGATTTATTGGTAATTTGATAATGGGTCAGTGTTCAAAATTTAATTCAAAATACACTATTTTCAGGACATTTTAAAATAAAAAACACTTCATATTTATTATTTTATATATACTATATACTACAATTGACCCGCGGTTCATAGGTTGCCGACCACTGGTATACACATTCATTCACACCTTCATCCTGGTGGATTAGCGCCTTCCCACATGACTAAATTTCAGACTTGCGGCGCTTCAAACACCATACGTGGTGGTGTTTCCAGGCTTTGTTAACAAATAAAAGAGAAAGTGCCGAATTTACATACCTCTAACAAACTTCCTCCATTCGAATCTACTTGTAGCCACTTCTCGTGCACCACCCAAATCAAGTCGACACTTCCTCATGCAATCATTCACCATGTCCATCTATCTTCTTGGCTTTCCTCTCCTCCTCCTCCTACCTTCATAAACCTCTTATACAATCTCTTTACAACTCTGTAATCTTCTAGTCTTTCAACATGTCCAAACCATTTTTACACACTTTACTCAATTTTCTCTTCCATTGATTTCTGAGCGCCACATCTGTCAAGGACCACACGATTTCTCACTCTTGCTATCTTGCACGACACACATGCGTCTCAGGTTAGCCATTTCAACTGCTCTTACCCTTGACTTCTCAATAGTTTAAAGCAAAATCAGGTTAAAATAACGGAAGGAACCTAGCTTTACGTGGCATTCGAACTACGGGTCGTTACATCATCTGGATAAAGAGAACGGTCACCCATCCAACTAATACCCACACCTAACGGCGCTTACTTTTGATGATCTACCGGGAAGCAGTGTTACGACATGTCCACGACGAGCCCATTAATTTTAAACCTATTTTCGGAATCGTTACAGGAAAAGATTAACAGGTTAGAATTTGGGTCTTTTTATCAATGATTTCGCTTTATCAAAACACTAATTACACTGGCCAACAAAATGAAACTTTTTTTCTCATCACAAACATGATCACACTTTTCTTAATGCATGTTTCGCGCTGATTCTGAATCTGGTTTTATTTATTTTCTAGCACGTATAGTTATATAGATACACTGGTTTTGATATTTTTAAGTTTTTGATATTGCTATAAGAAAATTTATGGATGTATAGATCACACTTAGGAATGCTAAACAACAAATACATCATATACTTTATTCAATGTACTTATAAATAAAGAATATATACATTATTTTATTAAAAGCGCTGTGAGTGTGATTTCCTTTTGTAAATTTGGCCTGGATTGTCACGATACAGCATCCAACAATGGTCCGCCATCATGCTTTCATTCCAATATCCTTGGTAGCGCTTCTCCATCATCTGAATATCTTGATGGAAGCGCTCTCCTTGCTCGTCACTCACTGCACCAAGGTTTTCAGGAAAGAAATCTAAGTGGGAATGCAGGAAGTGAATTTTTAACGACATTCGACACTCCATTTCTTTGAAGGCATCAAGGAGGTTCTTGACTCCATCCTTATACGCAGGTGACTTGTTGCTTCCAAGAAAGTTTTCACATATCCATTTGAACGCCAGCCAAGCCTTCAATTCCAGCGGACTTAGGACTTTTTCAAATTCAGTGTCATTCAAAACCTCCCTTATTTGTGGCCCAACAAAATTCCTTCCTTCAATTTTGCTGCAGTAACCTTCGGAAATTTCCTTGAAAGGTATTGGAACCCTTCAGAATTGACTTTACCCATTGCTTTAACAAAATTCTTCATTAAACCAAGTTTAATGTGAAGAGGTGGCAGATAGATCTTTTGGGGATCCACTAAAGGGACAGACTGGACATTGCTTATCCCTGGGACATATGTATACCTAAGTGGCCAGTCACTTTTGGTGTAATGTTTATTGAAAAATTTATTGTTTAGCTTGAGAGATATTATTTTTATTTAGGTGTAGTATTAAGGTTAAGTTTACTTTAAATAGACTCGGTAATTATAGAAATAATAATGGCCTATTTAGACACTGTCAACACAGCTACAGACTTTTTCACTGTAGGTTGCAGTGGTTTTCAGGTTAAATTTGGTCAGCAGCCAGATTACTAACTATGGTGAAGCTAAATTCATCAAAATTAATTTAGACTTACCAAAAATGAAGTTGCCAGTTGAACGTTACCCTTTCAGTTTCTAACTGATTCATAAGTTTCATTTAGTTTCCAGGTTTTTTTAATTTTCGTTGTTAAGTTTTAGGTTATTGTTTAACACACTGCTAGGTTATTTATTTGTAGGGGCTATTTCCCAGACCTAGGTTTTGCAGGTTAAGTTAGGCTAGGGCTGGATTGCCCTTAAGTTTTTGGTTTTAAAGGTTTAAGGTTTAGAAGGTTTTATTTAAGTTAAGTTAGGGCTATATTGCCTTTAGGTTTTAATAGGGGCTATAACAGCCATTTAATTATTGAGTTAGGGCCGTTGTAGCCCGGTTCGAGTTTCGTCTAGGTACCTAGTTTTTCTCTTACCTTAGTTATTTTCTTTAACTTACTTGCACCTAGTTCTGATCGGCCTCTATTTAGTTAAACATGGGTTTTGATTAATTGCAGTGGTTATTAATTAAGGATACGATTTAATTAAAGGTTGTTAGGTTTGAAGGTTGCTCAGTTTCCCGGTTTGGGTAACCACGAGCATTTTAATTTTTTTGAGAAAAAAGGGCCCGCTTCATGCGGTCAAAAATTTTCAAGACTGGGCAAAGCTCCGTTTTTCTTTGTCCCAGAAACTTTTTTTTTCCTTCTTTTGGTTAATTAGGGAAACCCAACTTCACTAGTTGGTTAGAAACGAGGGTTTTTATTTTTATTTATTTTGTTTATATTTTCTTTGGAAATATATGCGGTTATTTCTAACCACTTTTTTCAACATTCCCCCCAAGGGGAAAAATTTACCCAGAATTGTATTCTTGGGAAATTTTATTTTATTTTTTTTGAATGAAAATGACATGCTCTTCAGAAAAGTTCCTTTTAGGTGAAATATGAAGATGAAAGCGTCTTTTCTGTAGAACGTTGGTCCTAAGTTATAGCTATTTACAATTATTTACAATTTTCTATTTGTGGTCTTCACAAAGATCCACTCTGTATTTTCCTTTGCAGTTCTTCCCGAAATCTAACTGCAGCTTGTCTTTGTGGTCGGGGTTGAGTAGCGGCAGTAGTAGTGTCAGGAGAATCTACAGTTCCTGTTTCTGTGGAAGAATTTTCCAGTTCTTCCAGGTCAATATTCGGCTTATCAGTTATTTCCAGTGGGTATAACCGATATATGTGTCTTCTGGAGAGATGACCATTGGGTGTTTTTACAGTTACATGCCTGATTATGCCATCTTCATCTGGGTGTAATGTTTCAATTACAGCAATCTTCCAGAAGTATTTGGGATTCATAGAATTTTCATCTAAGAGACATAGTTCTCCTACTTTAGGTTCTTTACTTACTGGTTGTTTGTGTTGTTGGTATTCTTTTTCCCTCAAACTACTCAAATATTCGTATCGCCATCTTTTCTTGATTTCTTGAGATTGTTTAGCTCCCTTATGAAAGTAATCCAGTATTTTCTTTCTTTCTTTGTCCTCTGTTGTTGTCATATAATCAGCATCCACCTGATCGTCTTCATTAACAGCTTCTTGGGTATCATTAGTGGTTAAAAAGTTGAATTTGGTATTGTCATACCCAAAAAGCAACTTGAAAGGAGTTAGTAGATCAGAGGAAGGATCTTCATTTGAATTAACATAAGTGAGTGGTCTTGAATTAATTGTGTTCATTATTTCAAGAACAATTGTTTTTAGTTCAGTTAACGGGATTTTTCTTCCTTTTAGGGAGGTATAGAGGGCTCTTTTGACTAAACCCACCATTCTTTCAGCTATTCCTAAGGTTCTGGGTGAATAGGCTGCTGTAAATTTCCACTGGATACCATGATCAGAGAGGTACTGAGACACAAGAACATTTTGGAACCAATGTTTAAGGTAATCTTCAGATCTTTTGAAGGTGGATTGATTGTCTGAAATCAAAACCTTTGGAAGGGAGTAGTTTAAGGACAAATGGTAGAGTTCTCTTAAAAAGGTTTTAGCAGAAAGGTCAGTGCAGATGTGAAGGCTGGTGAATCTGGTGGCGCAGCAAGTGAACAATAATAAGTAGACTTTCATGAATTGGTTATTCTCATCCTGGACAGAAATTGGACCAACATAGTCAAGGGCAGTTTTTTCAAAGGGTTTTTCATAGCTTAAACGTTCCGTTACTAAGGGTCCAGTAGTAGGCACTTCATAAGCCATGGCAAAGTATTTTTGGCAAAACAGACATTGTTTCAGAACCTTTTTAACTACTTGCCTTATTTTGGGGATCCAGAATTCCTGTCTGAGGAAATTGCATGTGGTAGCTAAGGTTGCATGACTGGCTTTTGCATGACATTCAGTTACAATTAACGTTGTTAAATGAGAATTTTCGGGCAGTAGTACAGGATACCTAGCAGAATAGTTAAGGTTAGTTGCATATTTATATCTCCCCATTGTTCTGACTAACCCTTCTTTGTCAATGAAGAGTTTTAGATTCTTTTGCAGCTTTGTTAGGTCCTCAACTTTTTCTCCTTTATTTAGTTTGTGGATTATTTCTTTTTCTTTTGAGAAATGTTGTTGCTGGACTAATTTTAGCCAGTAATTTGTGGCCTTAGTTTTGTAAGCTGTATGATTTTTCTCCAAGACAGCAATTTGTTCTTCCATTGTCAGGTTACATTTGGGGTTATATTTGTGAGTGCGGAAGTACTTTAAGTTTTCTATGAACCGTAGAACATAGGCAGTGATTCTGACCAGTTTTTTCCTGTTAGAGAATCTTTCCATATTTAACAAGGGAGTTTTTTCATTTATTTCTTTACAAGTTGTTTGACACACATTTATTGTTGTCTGTAAGGTTTCTTGGTGGGGGTTAAAAATTAAGTTGGGGGCCATTCAATTTCATTTCTCAAAAATGTGGGACCATGTTGGTAAAAGTGAAGAAGTTTTTGAAATTTCTTGAAAGATATTGGTCTGGTGAGTAGGTCTGCTGGGTTGTCTTCTCCTGCTACATGTCTGAATTCCAGGTGATGGTTTAAGTTTCTTGTTGCTTCCTGAATGTCTTTCACTCTGTTTTTTACAAAGATTGATTTCATTTTTAGAGATTTTTGAGCAGTCCAATTTAAAGCCACTTGTGAGTCTGTCCAAATTATTGTTTTGAAGAACTTTTGGTTTTCTGAGTTTTCTTCTAGGTAGGTTTCTTTAAGGTATTCTAGGACTTTGGTTCCTAGGCAGATTGCCATTAATTCCAAGTTACAAATGGTCCAATTTTTTGATTTGGGATTGACTCTTGATTTAGCGTAAATTAGTTCGGATTTTCCATTTCCAACTAGATAGCAACTTACTGCATAACCTTCTTGGCTGGCATCACAAAAGATGTGGAGTTGAAGATTTTCCATGAGAGGTTTGGGATTTTCAAAAGCTTGTCTAGGAAAATTCAGAAATTCCACTTTGTTTATTTCTTTACAAAGTTTTTTCCATTCACGCAGCATTTCCAGTTCTAGATATTCATCCCAATTTTTTTGGTAGCTGTTACTTTCTGCATGAAGAGTTTTAATTTAAACACTAAGGGTGCAACAAATCCAATTGGATCAAACAATGATTGCACAGAACTTAGTATTTCTCTTTTAGTTTTGGCTTCTGAGTTCAAGTTTACCGTTTTTAGATGGAGTGTATCAGCACTTGTGTTCCAACCATATCCTAATAGTTTTACATTTTCTTTATCTTCGGAGGAGGCTATGTCATGTTTTTCAAATAGTCCTTGAAGTTCTGAGTGATTAGAGGCCCATTCATATAGCTTCAAATTATATTCAATTAAAGTGTTTACACTATAATTGTAAAGGTCTTTGAGTTCTGAGAGATTGTTGGCATTAATTAAAGCATTGTCCATGTAAAAGCGGTTAGCTAGGTAGTCTGCCACTTGGTTTTGTTGTTCATTAAATATGTGTTGTAGAGATTGTTGTAGTAAAAATGGACTGCTTTTGTTGCCAAAGGTAACTCTTCTATATTTATAGCAGATCAGGTTGTTGTCATTTGGAGCCAATTGGGTATTCTTTACCCACAGAATTTTGTGGGCATTGCAGTCAAATTCTGTTTGATATTTAAGTTGTAAATATGCTTTTTGAATGTCCCCAATCATCAAATATTTACCATGCCTTAATTTAATGCACAATTTTGCTAAGTGAGGTAGGAGTGAAGGGCAGTCCTCAGTAGCATCATTTACGGTTATTTCTTCTGGTTTGCTTTTACCCGAGGGATCTACTACAATCCTAACTTTAGTTGTTTGTACCCCAGGGCGAACTACGGGAAAGTGAGGTAAAAAATTTCCTGCTTGTCTTAAGTGTTCTGTTAGAGGTACTTCTTCTATTATTCCTTCCTGGAATTGTTGTTCAAGGATGTCTGAATAAGGTTGCATTAAGTTATCTTTTTTTAATTTTTTGCAAGTGGACTTTAACCTGCTAATAGCATAGTTAAAGTTTGGTGAAATTTTATCTTTTTGGTCATTCCATGGTACCTTAACAGACAATCTTTCATCTTCTTTTAACTTCCTTTTCAAAGTTTGCAATCAGATCTTTTTCTTTGTTTGAAAGTGGTTCATCCCCAGAAATACCCAAGTTTTCTAGTTTGCTAAATTGTGCAATCTGGTGTTCAATTTTTTTTAGATCTTCATTAGAAGTTGTACTAGTAGGTAGCGGGTTGGTAATACAGAAGCTGATCTGATCTCTTATTGGTTCTTTTTCTTTTTCAGGGTAGTAATCTGAAGGGAAACCCAATAAAAGTATTCCATAGGGAGATTTATAACAAGAGGCAGTATGAATCTGATGACTGCTGAGGGCAAAAAGTTTGTGGGTTGCAGCCCCAAAAATTAACATGAAGTCAGCCACTTCATCAGCTTCAAAGTGATCTGCAAGCTGATAATTTAATGATTTTAAATAAGTTTGAAGTTTCAGTAATCCTGGAACTTCATATTTAATATTAATATCATCAATTATGATAGCTTCTATTTCTTGGTAGTTTCCAGGGTTTCTAGAATCCTCCAATTTAATTATAGCTACTTCATAATTTGGTTGTTTCTTGTCGGCTATAAATCCTGTTATGGTTATGGATTCCTCGTAGTGTTTAGTTGGAAGATTTAATTTTTTCACGAGTTCCTTGGTAATGTAGCTGGCTTGACTACAATTATCCAAAAGTGCTCTGCATTTAATTGATTTTTCTGAGTTTCTTATTCTCATTTGCATGGAAGGGATTAATGCTACTTCTTGATCAGTGTTTTTTAAACTTAATAAGTTAGTAACTTGTTTCCCTTGTTTGGAGTTTTCTTTTTGGGTAGCTACTTCCGTACTGGTTTTGGTTTTCTTATCTTCCTCTGGTTTTCCTTTTTGTTTGGTACAAAGGAAGGATAAATGGTTAGAAAACCTACAAAATGAACAGGGTTGTAAAGAAATGGGGCATTCTTTGGCTTGGTGTTTAGATGAGGTACATTTAGTACAATAATTTAATTTAGCAAGTTTTTTCAGTTTATCCCAACTTTCAGGGAAAGAATCACATTTTGAGATTTGTGAGAGTTTTTCTTACACAATTTGCAGTAAGGTTCTCTCTGGTCAGTATATTGAGCTCTTCTTGAGGATTGTCTTTGGGTAGAAACCGCCAGAGCAGCTGTAGTTTGGCCAGAATACCATGGTTTTCTGGCTGGTTCTGGAGAGAAGTTTCTTTTTTGTTTAGGTATCAAGGTAGTTAACTCACTTTGTTCCAGATCAAAATTAACATTAGCTAAGGTTTTGGTAGCTTCAGCAATTGCTTCTTTAAAATTATTAAAGGGGTCATAGAGTTTAAACCCACAAGTTCTTAAAAATTCCTGAGTTTCTTGAGTTAGTTTATTATAATATACATACAAGAGTATATCTTCTAATTCTAATTTTTGAGTTTGCATTAAATTTATGGTAGAGTGCATATCTGCTTGAAAGTCATGAAGTGATTTAAAATTTTTGGTTATTATGGATTTAGTTAAAAGGGATTTTATTATGGAGAATTTAATTTGGCCTGGTGTTGCATAACAGCCCTCCAACTGCTGCCATGCTTCTCATAAGATGTTTTACTTTCTTGCATGCAGTTTATTTGAATGGCAGGGTTTCCACTCAAATGTTGTTTTAGGTAGGCAAATTTCTCTTCTTCGGAAAGACCTATGTTATCATAAATGTTTCTGAATGAGGTCTTAAAGTTTTGAAATTTAGAGGGATTTCCATCAAATGGTAATATTTGAAGCTCAGGAATTTTAGTACTTATTCTTAGTTTAGGTTTGGCTTCGGCATTATTTTCTTTTTTAGTTGTTAATGCTTGTATCATTTGATCTATTTCAAAGTGGTAATAACTATTTTTTTCATCTAGTTCTTCTTGTTTATCCTCTGAGAAGCCTTCGGAACAAACATACATTCTAAGGATTTCCTCGTCTAAATTTTGTAACTTGTCCAGTTGTGAGGACAAAAGCCGAGCATGTGAATTTTTTTGTTCCTCAGTCCAATCATCCCATCTCTCTTTGATTGTAGCTAAAAGTTTAGTAGCTGAGGTTCTGATTGCTCCCCTCCTTTTTACCAGTTTACTAGTTTCAAGTGCTTCCACATCACTTCCCAACCAGGTCTCCATACTTTTTCCACGAGTGGCTTCAGTTTGATTAGCCATTTTTAGGTTTATTATAAATGATATTTATATTTAAATTTTCAGATTATGTAAAAAATTTAATTCACTGGATTTAAAACTATTGTATCAGAATTAAAACAAAAAAGGGTAACTAACTTCTCGACTGCCCACCCGGGGGCGCCATATTGAAAAATTTATTGTTTAGCTTGAGAGATATTATTTTTATTTAGGTGTAGTATTAAGGTTAAGTTTACTTTAAATAGACTCGGTAATTATAGAAATAATAATGGCCTATTTAGACACTGTCAACACAGCTACAGACTTTTTCACTGTAGGTTGCAGTGGTTTTCAGGTTAAATTTGGTCAGCAGCCAGATTACTAACTATGGTGAAGCTAAATTCATCAAAATTAATTTAGACTTACCAAAAATGAAGTTGCCAGTTGAACGTTACCCTTTCAGTTTCTAACTGATTCATAAGTTTCATTTAGTTTCCAGGTTTTTTTAATTTTCGTTGTTAAGTTTTAGGTTATTGTTTAACACACTGCTAGGTTATTTATTTGTAGGGGCTATTTCCCAGACCTAGGTTTTGCAGGTTAAGTTAGGCTAGGGCTGGATTGCCCTTAAGTTTTTGGTTTTAAAGGTTTAAGGTTTAGAAGGTTTTATTTAAGTTAAGTTAGGGCTATATTGCCTTTAGGTTTTAATAGGGGCTATAACAGCCATTTAATTATTGAGTTAGGGCCGTTGTAGCCCGGTTCGAGTTTCGTCTAGGTACCTAGTTTTTCTCTTACCTTAGTTATTTTCTTTAACTTACTTGCACCTAGTTCTGATCGGCCTCTATTTAGTTAAACATGGGTTTTGATTAATTGCAGTGGTTATTAATTAAGGATACGATTTAATTAAAGGTTGTTAGGTTTGAAGGTTGGCTCAGTTTCCCGGTTTGGGTAACCACGAGCATTTTAATTTTTTTGAGAAAAAAGGGCCCGCTTCATGCGGTCAAAAATTTTCAAGACTGGGCAAAGCTCCGTTTTTCTTTGTCCCAGAAACTTTTTTTTTCCTTCTTTTGGTTAATTAGGGAAACCCAACTTCACTAGTTGGTTAGAAACGAGGGTTTTTATTTTTATTTATTTTGTTTATATTTTCTTTGGAAATATATGCGGTTATTTCTAACCACTTTTTTCAACAATGTTCTATAGTGGCACGACTGTCCCACAGGCAAAGGAAACAACAAAATTTTGTGAATCCTGACTGCATACCCATAAGCACTCCTATAACTTTTAGATCTCCACAAACATTCCATTGATGACTGTCGTATTTGATTGCCTTAAGTAGTATATCCATATTGTCATATGGCTCTTTTAGATGGACGGAATGGGCAATGGGGATGGATGGCACTATATTACCATTATGCAAAAGAACTGCTTTCAGGGGTCATTCTTACATTGTCGAGGCATGTTGACTGACCTGAGCAAACTATAAATTCAAAAAAAATGTACACCAACTTGACACAAGTTCTTGGACTGGACTGATCTTTTGACACACAAAGCACGGCGTTGTTGCCTGAATCACAATGCTGCTAGACGTAAAAGCTCACACCTGAAATACATAAGATGTATAATTAAGATAATTGAAAACAATAAGATGAATAAACTAAAAAAACACAATAAAATAAACACAATCAAATGTTGAAATATTAGTATTTTGCCTATTTAAAATGGTTAAATCTGTGTAGTTATATATATGCCTTCATCTGAAAACTATACGTGCTAGAAAAAATCTGAATGCAGTTTTGGAATCAGCGTGAAAAATGCTATCCAGCCACCACAAATTTTACTCTGATGAAAAATCTTTGTTGACCAGTGTTATTATAAATGTAGAAAGAGGCCTTTATCTCTTTGAAAACACGTACTTTAAATTAATTGAAAAATGAATGATATATTCTGAAATTCGTATATTTTACTCTTAAAAACAAATACAAAAGTGACCTTCACTGTTTAGATTAGCTTGTGAAATAGTTAGTGTTGTGTAACCTTTAAAAAGACGCCACATTTATAATCGAATATTTAATGTACTGAGGAAAATTTTACAACAAAGAAATCATAAATCTTAGGAGATGATTTGTTTCTATCTTCGTATGTATATTGTATAAGTCATTTAACATAAAGGCAACATTGTAACGAAGACAGAGGGATTGAAGACAGTGAGTAAGAGATGGGGAGTTGATGAGACGAAAAGCCTTTGATTCCACCCGGTTAAGTACGGCTATGTGGGTTGAGCTACCCGATACATGAGAAGCATACTCCAAACAGGGCGGACAAGTCCTCTGTACAGAGACAGCAACTGAGTTGGGGTGAAGAAACTGCGGAGGTGGTACAGCACACCTGTTGAAAAAAGTGGTTAGAAATAACCGCATATATTTCCAAAGAAAATATAAACAAAATAAATAAAAATAAAAACCCTCGTTTCTAACCAACTAGTGAAGTTGGGTTTCCCTAATTAACCAAAAGAAGGAAAAAAAAAGTTTCTGGGACAAAGAAAAACGGAGCTTTGCCCAGTCTTGAAAATTTTTGACCGCATGAAGCGGGCCCTTTTTTCTCAAAAAAATTAAAATGCTCGTGGTTACCCAAACCGGGAAACTGAGCCAACCTTCAAACCTAACAACCTTTAATTAAATCGTATCCTTAATTAATAACCACTGCAATTAATCAAAACCCATGTTTAACTAAATAGAGGCCGATCAGAACTAGGTGCAAGTAAGTTAAAGAAAATAACTAAGGTAAGAGAAAAACTAGGTACCTAGACGAAACTCGAACCGGGCTACAACGGCCCTAACTCAATAATTAAATGGCTGTTATAGCCCCTATTAAAACCTAAAGGCAATATAGCCCTAACTTAACTTAAATAAAACCTTCTAAACCTTAAACCTTTAAAACCAAAAACTTAAGGGCAATCCAGCCCTAGCCTAACTTAACCTGCAAAACCTAGGTCTGGGAAATAGCCCCTACAAATAAATAACCTAGCAGTGTGTTAAACAATAACCTAAAACTTAACAACGAAAATTAAAAAAACCTGGAAACTAAATGAAACTTATGAATCAGTTAGAAACTGAAAGGGTAACGTTCAACTGGCAACTTCATTTTTGGTAAGTCTAAATTAATTTTGATGAATTTAGCTTCACCATAGTTAGTAATCTGGCTGCTGACCAAATTTAACCTAAAAACCACTGCAACCTACAGTGAAAAAGTCTGTAGCTGTGTTGACAGTGTCTAAATAGGCCATTATTATTTCTATAATTACCGAGTCTATTTAAAGTAAACTTAACCTTAATACTACAGCTAAATAAAATAAATTCTACATAATAAATTTTTCAATATGGTGCCCCCGGGTGGGCAGTCGAGAAGTTAGTTACCCTTTTTTTGTTTTAATTCTGATACAATAGTTTTAAATCCAGTGAATTAAATTTTTTACATAATCTGAAAATTTAAATATAAATATCATTTATAATAAACCTAAAAATGGCTAATCAAACTGAAGCCACTCGTGGAAAAAGTATGGAGACCTGGTTGGGAAGTGATGTGGAAGCACTTGAAACTAGTAAACTGGTAAAAAGGAGGGGAGCAATCAGAACCTCAGCTACTAAACTTTTAGCTACAATCAAAGAGAGATGGGATGATTGGACTGAGGAACAAAAAAATTCACATGCTCGGCTTTTGTCCTCACAACTGGACAAGTTACAAAATTTAGACGAGGAAATCCTTAGAATGTATGTTTGTTCCGAAGGCTTCTCAGAGGATAAACAAGAAGAACTAGATGAAAAAAATAGTTATTACCACTTTGAAATAGATCAAATGATACAAGCATTAACAACTAAAAAAGAAAATAATGCCGAAGCCAAACCTAAACTAAGAATAAGTACTAAAATTCCTGAGCTTCAAATATTACCATTTGATGGAAATCCCTCTAAATTTCAAAACTTTAAGACCTCATTCAGAAACATTTATGATAACATAGGTCTTTCCGAAGAAGAGAAATTTGCCTACCTAAAACAACATTTGAGTGGAAACCCTGCCATTCAAATAAACTGCATGCAAGAAAGTAAAACATCTTATGAGGAAGCATGGCAGCAGTTGGAGGGCTGTTATGCAACACCAGGCCAAATTAAATTCTCCATAATAAAATCCCTTTTAACTAAATCCATAATAACCAAAAATTTTAAATCACTTCATGACTTTCAAGCAGATATGCACTCTACCATAAATTTAATGCGAACTCAAAAATTAGAAATAGAAGATATACTCTTGTATGTATATTATAATAAACTAACTCAAGAAACTCAGGAATTTTTAAGAACTTGTGGGTTTAAACTCTATGACCCCTTTAATAATTTTAAAGAAGCAATTGCTGAAGCTACCAAAACCTTAGCTAATGTTAATTTTGATCTGGAACAAAGTGAGACTACCTTGATACCTAAACAAAAAAGAAACTTCTCTCCAGAACCAGCCAGAAAACCATGGTATTCTGGCCAAACTACAGCTGCTCTGGCGGTTTCTACCCAAAGACAATCCTCAAGAAGAGCTCAATATACTGACCAGAGAGAACCTTACTGCAAATTGTGTAAGAAAAACTCTCACAAAATCTCAAAATGTGATTCTTTCCCTGAAAGTTGGGATAAACTGAAAAAACTTGCTAAATTAAATTATTGTACTAAATGTACCTCATCTAAACACCAAGCCAAAGAATGCCCCATTTCTTTACAACCCTGTTCATTTTGTAGGTTTTCTAACCATTTATCCTTCCTTTGTACCAAACAAAAAGGAAAACCAGAGGAAGATAAGAAAACCAAAACCAGTACGGAAGTAGCTACCCAAAAAGAAAACTCCAAACAAGGGAAACAAGTTACTAACTTATTAAGTTTAAAAAACACTGATCAAGAAGTAGCATTAATCCCTTCCATGCAAATGAGAATAAGAAACTCAGAAAAATCAATTAAATGCAGAGCACTTTTGGATAATTGTAGTCAAGCCAGCTACATTACCAAGGAACTCGTGAAAAAATTAAATCTTCCAACTAAACACTACGAGGAATCCATAACCATAACAGGATTTATAGCCGACAAGAAACAACCAAATTATGAAGTAGCTATAATTAAATTGGAGGATTCTAGAAACCCTGGAAACTACCAAGAAATAGAAGCTATCATAATTGATGATATTAATATTAAATATGAAGTTCCAGGATTACTGAAACTTCAAACTTATTTAAAATCATTAAATTATCAGCTTGCAGATCACTTTGAAGCTGATGAAGTGGCTGACTTCATGTTAATTTTTGGGGCTGCAACCCACAAACTTTTTGCCCTCAGCAGTCATCAGATTCATACTGCCTCTTGTTATAAATCTCCCTATGGAATACTTTTATTGGGTTTCCCTTCAGATTACTACCCTGAAAAAGAAAAAGAACCAATAAGAGATCAGATCAGCTTCTGTATTACCAACCCGCTACCTACTAGTACAACTTCTAATGAAGATCTAAAAAAAATTGAACACCAGATTGCACAATTTAGCAAACTAGAAAACTTGGGTATTTCTGGGGATGAACCACTTTCAAACAAAGAAAAAGATCTGATTGCAAACTTTGAAAAGGAAGTTAAAAAGAAGATGAAAGATTGTCTGTTAAGGTACCATGGAATGACCAAAAAGATAAAATTTCACCAAACTTTAACTATGCTATTAGCAGGTTAAAGTCCACTTGCAAAAAATTAAAAAAAGATAACTTAATGCAACCTTATTCAGACATCCTTGAACAACAATTCCAGGAAGGAATAATAGAAGAAGTACCTCTAACAGAACACTTAAGACAAGCAGGAAATTTTTTACCTCACTTTCCCGTAGTTCGCCCTGGGGTACAAACAACTAAAGTTAGGATTGTAGTAGATCCCTCGGGTAAAAGCAAACCAGAAGAAATAACGTAAATGATGCTACTGAGGACTGCCCTTCACTCCTACCTCACTTAGCAAAATTGTGCATTAAATTAAGGCATGGTAAATATTTGATGATTGGGGACATTCAAAAAGCATATTTACAACTTAAATATCAAACAGAATTTGACTGCAATGCCCACAAAATTCTGTGGGTAAAGAATACCCAATTGGCTCCAAATGACAACAACCTGATCTGCTATAAATATAGAAGAGTTACCTTTGGCAACAAAAGCAGTCCATTTTTACTACAACAATCTCTACAACACATATTTAATGAACAACAAAACCAAGTGGCAGACTACCTAGCTAACCGCTTTTACATGGACAATGCTTTAATTAATGCCAACAATCTCTCAGAACTCAAAGACCTTTACAATTATAGTGTAAACACTTTAATTGAATATAATTTGAAGCTATATGAATGGGCCTCTAATCACTCAGAACTTCAAGGACTATTTGAAAAACATGACATAGCCTCCTCCGAAGATAAAGAAAATGTAAAACTATTAGGATATGGTTGGAACACAAGTGCTGATACACTCCATCTAAAAACGGTAAACTTGAACTCAGAAGCCAAAACTAAAAGAGAAATACTAAGTTCTGTGCAATCATTGTTTGATCCAATTGGATTTGTTGCACCCTTAGTGTTTAAATTAAAACTCTTCATGCAGAAAGTAACAGCTACCAAAAAAAATTGGGATGAATATCTAGAACTGGAAATGCTGCGTGAATGGAAAAAACTTTGTAAAGAAATAAACAAAGTGGAATTTCTGAATTTTCCTAGACAAGCTTTTGAAAATCCCAAACCTCTCATGGAAAATCTTCAACTCCACATCTTTTGTGATGCCAGCCAAGAAGGTTATGCAGTAAGTTGCTATCTAGTTGGAAATGGAAAATCCGAACTAATTTACGCTAAATCAAGAGTCAATCCCAAATCAAAAAATTGGACCATTTGTAACTTGGAATTAATGGCAATCTGCCTAGGAACCAAAGTCCTAGAATACCTTAAAGAAACCTACCTAGAAGAAAACTCAGAAAACCAAAAGTTCTTCAAAACAATAATTTGGACAGACTCACAAGTGGCTTTAAATTGGACTGCTCAAAAATCTCTAAAAATGAAATCAATCTTTGTAAAAAACAGAGTGAAAGACATTCAGGAAGCAACAAGAAACTTAAACCATCACCTGGAATTCAGACATGTAGCAGGAGAAGACAACCCAGCAGACCTACTCACCAGACCAATATCTTTCAAGAAATTTCAAAAACTTCTTCACTTTTACCAACATGGTCCCACATTTTTGAGAAATGAAATTGAATGGCCCACCAACTTAATTTTTAACCCCCACCAAGAAACCTTACAGACAACAATAAATGTGTGTCAAACAACTTGTAAAGAAATAAATGAAAAAACTCCCTTGTTAAATATGGAAAGATTCTCTAACAGGAAAAAACTGGTCAGAATCACTGCCTATGTTCTACGGTTCATAGAAAACTTAAAGTACTTCCGCACTCACAAATATAACCCCAAATGTAACCTGACAATGGAAGAACAAATTGCTGTCTTGGAGAAAAATCATACAGCTTACAAAACTAAGGCCACAAATTACTGGCTAAAATTAGTCCAGCAACAACATTTCTCAAAAGAAAAAGAAATAATCCACAAACTAAATAAAGGAGAAAAAGTTGAGGACCTAACAAAGCTGCAAAAGAATCTAAAACTCTTCATTGACAAAGAAGGGTTAGTCAGAACAATGGGGAGATATAAATATGCAACTAACCTTAACTATTCTGCTAGGTATCCTGTACTACTGCCCGAAAATTCTCATTTAACAACGTTAATTGTAACTGAATGTCATGCAAAAGCCAGTCATGCAACCTTAGCTACCACATGCAATTTCCTCAGACAGGAATTCTGGATCCCCAAAATAAGGCAAGTAGTTAAAAAGGTTCTGAAACAATGTCTGTTTTGCCAAAAATACTTTGCCATGGCTTATGAAGTGCCTACTACTGGACCCTTAGTAACGGAACGTTTAAGCTATGAAAAACCCTTTGAAAAAACTGCCCTTGACTATGTTGGTCCAATTTCTGTCCAGGATGAGAATAACCAATTCATGAAAGTCTACTTATTATTGTTCACTTGCTGCGCCACCAGATTCACCAGCCTTCACATCTGCACTGACCTTTCTGCTAAAACCTTTTTAAGAGAACTCTACCATTTGTCCTTAAACTACTCCCTTCCAAAGGTTTTGATTTCAGACAATCAATCCACCTTCAAAAGATCTGAAGATTACCTAAAACATTGGTTCCAAAATGTTCTTGTGTCTCAGTACCTCTCTGATCATGGTATCCAGTGGAAATTTACAGCAGCCTATTCACCCAGAACCTTAGGAATAGCTGAAAGAATGGTGGGTTTAGTCAAAAGAGCCCTCTATACCTCCCTAAAAGGAAGAAAAATCCCGTTAACTGAACTAAAAACAATTGTTCTTGAAATAATGAACACAATTAATTCAAGACCACTCACTTATGTTAATTCAAATGAAGATCCTTCCTCTGATCTACTAACTCCTTTCAAGTTGCTTTTTGGGTATGACAATACCAAATTCAACTTTTTAACCACTAATGATACCCAAGAAGCTGTTAATGAAGACGATCAGGTGGATGCTGATTATATGACAACAACAGAGGACAAAGAAAGAAAATACTGGATTACTTTCATAAGGGAGCTAAACAATCTCAAGAAATCAAGAAAAGATGGCGATACGAATATTTGAGTAGTTTGAGGGAAAAAGAATACCAACAACACAAACAACCAGTAAGTAAAGAACCTAAAGTAGGAGAACTATGTCTCTTAGATGAAAATTCTATGAATCCCAAATACTTCTGGAAGATTGCTGTAATTGAAACATTACACCCAGATGAAGATGGCATAATCAGGCATGTAACTGTAAAAACACCCAATGGTCATCTCTCCAGAAGACACATATATCGGTTATACCCACTGGAAATAACTGATAAGCCGAATATTGACCTGGAAGAACTGGAAAATTCTTCCACAGAAACAGGAACTGTAGATTCTCCTGACACTACTACTGCCGCTACTCAACCCCGACCACAAAGACAAGCTGCAGTTAGATTTCGGGAAGAACTGCAAAGGAAAATACAGAGTGGATCTTTGTGAAGACCACAAATAGAAAATTGTAAATAATTGTAAATAGCTATAACTTAGGACCAACGTTCTACAGAAAAGACGCTTTCATCTTCATATTTCACCTAAAAGGAACTTTTCTGAAGAGCATGTCATTTTCATTCAAAAAAAAAATAAAATAAAATTTCCCAAGAATACAATTCTGGGTAAATTTTTCCCCTTGGGGGGAATGTTGAAAAAAGTGGTTAGAAATAACCGCATATATTTCCAAAGAAAATATAAACAAAATAAATAAAAATAAAAACCCTCGTTTCTAACCAACTAGTGAAGTTGGGTTTCCCTAATTAACCAAAAGAAGGAAAAAAAAAAGTTTCTGGGACAAAGAAAAACGGAGCTTTGCCCAGTCTTGAAAATTTTTGACCGCATGAAGCGGGCCCTTTTTTCTCAAAAAAATTAAAATGCTCGTGGTTACCCAAACCGGGAAACTGAGCCAACCTTCAAACCTAACAACCTTTAATTAAATCGTATCCTTAATTAATAACCACTGCAATTAATCAAAACCCATGTTTAACTAAATAGAGGCCGATCAGAACTAGGTGCAAGTAAGTTAAAGAAAATAACTAAGGTAAGAGAAAAACTAGGTACCTAGACGAAACTCGAACCGGGCTACAACGGCCCTAACTCAATAATTAAATGGCTGTTATAGCCCCTATTAAAACCTAAAGGCAATATAGCCCTAACTTAACTTAAATAAAACCTTCTAAACCTTAAACCTTTAAAACCAAAAACTTAAGGGCAATCCAGCCCTAGCCTAACTTAACCTGCAAAACCTAGGTCTGGGAAATAGCCCCTACAAATAAATAACCTAGCAGTGTGTTAAACAATAACCTAAAACTTAACAACGAAAATTAAAAAAACCTGGAAACTAAATGAAACTTATGAATCAGTTAGAAACTGAAAGGGTAACGTTCAACTGGCAACTTCATGTTTGGTAAGTCTAAATTAATTTTGATGAATTTAGCTTCACCATAGTTAGTAATCTGGCTGCTGACCAAATTTAACCTAAAAACCACTGCAACCTACAGTGAAAAAGTCTGTAGCTGTGTTGACAGTGTCTAAATAGGCCATTATTATTTCTATAATTACCGAGTCTATTTAAAGTAAACTTAACTTTAATACTACACCTAAATAAAAATAATATCTCTCAAGCTAAACAATAAATTTTTCAATAACACCTAACTTCTCTGAAGCTCTTTTGGAAAGAGAATATATGTGATCTTTCCAGGAAAAATCACGAGAAAAGGAAACGCCAAGAATGATAAGAGAAGAAGAAGGATTAAGTTGTGTATTGCTGAAGGTAAGGGAATAGTCGTGTGGAAGATTGTGACGAGTAGACAGATGAAGGAACTGAGTTTTTGAGGCATTGAAAGCCACATCGTTTTCTCTGCCCCAATCAGATATAGTAGAATTATTAGAGGTCAGGTGCACCATAGCTGTCCTACGCGAAACATGGGGTGACTGTTGAGAGGAACGCTTTGAGAAGCGAGTGGAGAAGTGAAGAGTGGAATCATCGGCATAGAAGTAGCTACGACAGGAAATGCGACTTAATAGATTATTCATAAATGAAAGGAAAAGAGTGGGTGACAGGAGAGAACCCTGAGGAACGCCACTGTTTATAGCTTTAGGAGAAGAACAGTGGCCATCTACAACAGCAGCCATAGATCGGCCAGAAAGGAAATCAGAGATGAAGGCACCGAAACCGAAGGAGGGCAGTTTGGAAATTCAAGATTTGTGTCAGACTCTATCAAAAGCTTTTGATATGTCTAGCGCAATAGCAAAGGTTTCACCGAAATCCCGAAAGGAGGATGATCAAGAGTCAAAGAACTATGCAAGAAGATCGTCAGTAGAGCGTCCCTTATGAGAAGAGAGGTGTTTAAGAATCTTCCTATTGAGGATAGATTCAAGAACTTTAGAACGGCAAGAAATCAGGGCCATTGGACGACAGTTGGAGGGCTGAGAGTGGTTACCCTTCTTTGGGTCAAGCTGAATGAAAGCGAACTTCCAGCAGGAAGGAAAGCAAAGACGAGAGTTTGCCTAGGCAGGTTGTCAGCACAGAAGTAGAATTCTTGAGAAATACAGGAGGAACACCATCAGGACCGTAGGCCCTCCTAGAGTTGAGCCCAGATAGGACAGAAAATACATTTTTGGAAGAGATTCTGATTTCAGACATAATTAAGTCAGAGGGAGGAGGAGGTGGAGGAACAGCACGGGAATCGTCTAGGGTTGAGTTGGAGGCAAAGGTTTGAGCGAAGAATTCAGCTTTATCGGGAGAAGTGACGGCAACTTAGCAGTGGGATAGGGAATGAAAAGAGCAAGGAAAGAAGAAGAAGAAGAAGAAGAAGTAAAGTTGTTGGAGAGGTTCTTGGTTAGATGCCAGAAAGAGCGAGAAAAATTAGAATTGGATAGATTTCCACATTTTTGTCGGATGAAGAAAGTTTTGAGAGTCGAATAACTGATTTTTCACGATTCCGAGCACAAATATAAGCTGAGTGAGAGTCAGGCGTTGGATGGTGACGGTACCGTAATGATATATAATCACGCGATTGACTGGAATAATTGAAATGTCTTGTTTACAGATAATAACAATGTTGAAAGAAATATAATTGAAGCAAACATCGTGTATTAAGCGTATTAGTAATTTTAATGTTAGGTGGGGAACATATAAACTTGATTATTGTATTCCCAACCTTATTTTAAATGTAAATAAAAACAGTTTCCCCTCACCCTTCAATAATCCGAGGGATTAGGACATTAGGTCCTTGGTGAGACGTTTCTAATAAGACATTTATATAATCTGGTCGGACTCCCTGAAAAGGGGGTTGAAATAAATTCAAAAGTATTCGGAAATGGATGTGTCAGTTTTCCCTACGAGTTATTTCAAAATAAAGTTCACGTATAATCAGTTGCTCTCTTCACGTGTTGTTCAAGAGCTGCCCGTGTCGGAAGTATTCCCTCAAGGGTATAGGCGTAGGGGCCCGATTTTGTCCAGAGGGGTGGGGGGGTGAGCAAGTTTTGCCCAGAAAAAATAATCGAAACCGAAAATCGGTTTTTAAGTCATATTTTTATTAAGCACTAAAGTATATGCAACTTTACAAAGGCTCAGTAACGCTGGAACAATATTTTACCAGGGGGTGCTGAATATTTTGGGTACTTTCTGCGAGTGTGAATCGCGAAGCCATTATAGCTTATATATGTATGGCATTATGGCTTATATATATATATATATATATATATATATATATATATATATATATATATATATGGCAGAACTCTTAAACATTATATTGTATTTAAGATTTTTTAAATTTTCCAGGACATGAGAAATGAAATATCCAGATGAAATATGCTCTGAAGTGATTCCATAAATAGGCCTATGTTAAGAAAGATGAGTAATTTTAGTATTTTCTAATTCGCTGAATAAGTTACAATATTAAAATAAGTTTTAAAAAGTAAACAGCCACTGAAATATACGTGTAAGTATGCATTCTCAATGTACTGTATAATGGACGGAAAAATCTATTAATTAAGACAGTCATAAACACCTCTGAAATATATCTTTATTTTATATTACATTTAACTTAAACGTTGTTACTTAAAACATATCTCCTTCAATAGAATGCTAATGCTCGTAAATAAAATGTATAACTAAACGCTAAAACCAGGGGTGCTCAAGCATACTCCAACACCCCTACCAAAAATGTTTGGAGTGCTGCAGCACCCACGGCAGGCCCCCTTCCCGCGACCCTACAAAGGTTGAACACCAAATAAGTTACAACAATAGAGTAAGTTGTAACAGGTTATATCAAATGGGGTACTTAAATACTGCCGTTTTGCGACAGGTTTTCCTTTCTCAAATCAAATATTGCATCGTTCAACATCTGAAGACATACATTTCAGACAAACAGATGATATCCTATAGGAAAATTATAAAAAGTTTCGGGTGAAATCGTGGTGATTGAAAATATGTGTACTGGGCTTTTACACAAATTGTAGGGTGTAATTGCCCAAAAAAAATCAATCGAGCTGAATTTGAGGGGTGAATTGATTCCCCTAACCCCCTGCCTACGTTCAAGAGATCGTCCTTTCTTGGCAAAGTACACTTGAATTAATGTATTCATAAAGTAAAAATATATTTAAAGCTTTTCCGTTTTCAGTACCCATCGAAATAATATTCGAAATAAACTAAATTCCATTATTTAAGACTGTTTTATAGTGTATAATATAATTAAATTTGTTTCGCCTTTTATTATTGTTTTCTATATTAGAAAAAATTATTATAGAAAACGGAAATATTTGGCTAACAATTATATGATTATATATATTTTTATTATTGAGATATTTCACGCAGGAAAATGAAAGCAGGAGTAGCGACGTTTCGCTCCAATCACTGGAGCATTTTCAGTGAACCAAAACAATGGATTTCGCCGCATTTTTATTATATTAGGTAATTATGTATATTAAGTCACTCAGTCATTTTACACACCAAAATACATTTTTCTAGTAGTATTTGATGTGATTTGTTCAAATATGGCCTCCATTTCCGTCGGAAATGAGATCCAACAAAGTTATAGTACTTTGAAGTTTGGCTCATTTTCAAGGGAAATGGAAGTCAAAATCTAAGCAAAACACATCAAATATTACTAGGAAAATGTATTTTGGTATTAATTAACCTAACCTTACCTTACCTAACCTAACCTAACCCTGGCTAAACTAGCCTAACCCTGGCTAACCTAGCCTAGAGTATATTAAATCCTCAAAATAATATTCGCACCGTTCACATGTCATCGCCACAAACATCTATCAAAAACTAACAGAAGTAGACTAGCAACTTAAAAGGCCTAAGAACTTAAAAAATCTTGCTCATATATTATGTTCTCATGACGTCACCAATCAAAATATTGGAAGGGCGGGAAAAAAAATGCAAAATGTCATAATATTCAAATGTACATAATTTGTTAAGTACGCATCTGCGAGCATAGTGACTTATATGAAAATGATGAGAAAAATATGCTTTAATATTTTATAATTATATTTGCTTTTGATATTCTGAGTGGGATAAAATACATATTAACCTTATATTATAATATACTAACCATTCATATTTAGTAAAACTTCTCAAATCAAATCAGTTGCTAAGATTAAAGGAGAAGCGTTAAAATATGGGTGCTACTTATAGCGTGATTCCTACCGTCACCCCAGCCTTTTTTAGTTAGCTTCATAAGGCTAACAAACGAAAATATCACGACCTAACCTAACCAATCGTCAAGGGCGTACAGTTAACCTAACGATTGGTTAGGTTAGGTCGTGATATTTTCGTTAGTTAGCCTTATAAAGCTAACAAAAAACGGCTGGGGTGACGGTAGGAATCACGCTATAGTAGCACCAAAATATGTTTAAATCTGGCGGGGATCGGGAAAGGGGAAGAGGGAATCGCCTCACACCAACTATGGCGTCATACTTCAATCTCCACAATAAAACAGGTTAGGGTCTTCTTTTCTACCCTTTAATACGAAGGGTTATTGAGACGGCGATGACGCCATCAACATAGAAGAATAAGAATAAAACATTCTATGTCTGCGTTACAGCCATAGACTACTCCACGGCGTATGAATCTAATAGGAAAGTATTTTTGCAAAATTCGAAATAGGTGTGCCCGGTGCCGGCGCGACCATATAGGCGAACTAAGCGGTCGCCTAAGGCGCGCCAGGCTTTAAGGGCGCCAAATTAGACGGAAGTGAAATTTTTTCTATTTAAAAATATATATTAATGTTATCTCTTATAAACGAAAGTATTAAATACTGTACTTGTGAAACAGTGCATTATTGCCATATCAGATGTTGAGTTATATTATGTACTTCACATTGTGGAGCACGGTCATGCATGTAAATACAATTAAAATGTGTCACGGTATAGCTTCAAAAGAGCGCCGTCTGGGTTTGTACTGAAGTTTATTTCTGAACACAGACTCACAGCCAGCTTTCCCAACATCTTCATCGCTCTTCGAATTCTCTTGACTCTTCCAGTTTCTGTTGCTAGTGGGGAGCGTAGCTTTTCAACGTTAAAATTGATAAAGACATACCTTCGTTCCTTCCGTGCTGTAAGAGAGACTCGTTGGACTGGACACCATCTCGATAGAACACGAAATAGCTTCAAAACTTTGTCTCAAACAACTTATTGCCCAATTTGCGAAAGCAAAAGCACGAAAAACAAAGTTATAAATATTGTTATAATGGTGTTGGGATTAATGAAAAGTAGAAAAAATCAGTTTTTACATTGTTCATTTCGAATGCCAAATAAATAAAGGTAAAATTTCATTGTAGACCTCTCATTTTTCTGTATATTGAATGTGGGGCGGTCGCCAAAGTCATAGTTCGCTTAGATCAGTGGTCTCCAAACTTTTTTCATCACGCACCCTTTAATCAGCAAAAATAAATAACACGCACCCCTAATGAACATGAAGATTATATATATATATCCTTTCATTATTTACTAGTAAGTTAATAGTATACAGGAGAAATACGATAGGGTGAAGATATACTTAACAATATAATTTAATGAGAACAATGTGGCTGACTGTGCTTCATAATTTCTGAAAATCTTGGTTTGACACTTTGTGATACAGCGATTCGAAGGTCCGGTTCCAAGTTCAGTTTATTTCGATTCTTGGTTTTAATACCTATCATAGCAGAAAAAGACACCTCACACAGATATGTAGATCCAAATGGAAGGAGTGCATCGTTCGCTGCGCTTACTAAATCTGGATACTCATTTTTTAATCCAATCCACCAATTGTGCAGTTTTCTGTTGAAATTCGGTTCGTAAACTTGTATCTTCCCTGATGTCAATCAACTGTTATTTTACAAAATAATGCGGCGATCTCGAATTGTGATATTTAGTTTGCTAAATTTTAATCGCGAGTAAGCGATATCGCGGATACTATCTCGCAAATTTCTAGGAATGACTGTGTGTTAGCGAGTATTTTCTTTCTCGGTCATCTCCTTGAAATTCAAAAACTTTCTACGAAAAAAACAATGCTAAATCAGAATCATCAAATTTTCTTCGCGCACCCCCTAGATCGGCTGGCGCACCCCTTAGGGTGCGCGCACTCCACTTTGGAGACCACTGGCCTAGATCACCAAAAACCCTTGGGCCGGCACTGGGTGTGCCCATTACAGTATGCGTACACTATACTTGAGGGGGCTTGGTCTCCCCATCGATGTGTCAACGCATCGTCAGTCGAGTACTGTCCAGCCAACATATTTTAATGAAAATTCAAATTTTGGTCTTAAAAGTCCCATTCAACTGAACTGTGTACTTACGTTTTGAAGGAGATTACTTTTAAATCTACTGAAGTAATTCAACTATTTCTAATTGTTTTTTAGTTATAAGCGAATCATATGATAGAGTGACTCACAATATTTTATTTAAAAAATGAATAGACAGGACTGTTTCACTCTATGTATGTTGATATTTTGGTACAGTTACCAAATTTTTATGGTTAGATGGAACAATGTATTGTCCGAATATTTTGGTTCCTCATGCGGAGTTAGACAAGGTTCCTTTCTTTCTCTTTTGTTGTTTAATGTGTATTGTAACATGAAGATAAATAACTTGGTCTATGCCGATGATATGGTTGTAAATAAGCCCTTCGGTTAAAGGTCTGGGTCAACTTATAAAAAATTTGTGGATTATTTTCACAAAAGTATAACATTAATTTTAATGTCACGAAAACTCAGGTTATGCAATCCCATCGTAAAATGGGCGGGTCCCTCCTTCGGGGTGCAAGAACGATTGGAGAAGGGCGCGAGGTGTTTATCAAAAGGTAAATAAAAAAGTAAAATTGTAAATATTTTTATTTTTACAAATTTTATTCACGATCGCTGAATCCGGTTAGAAGAAAATTGTTCAAAAAGTATCTAATTTATTATAGTACATTTCTCTAGTGGGTTATTCTATGATGACTGTCGCAACATTTGGAGCAATTGTTTAGCAAATATTTGGCTAAAAATAGTATAAGTATGGGAAGTAGAACAAAACTGACATGAGATATTGTGAAGTAGCTCTCAGATACATTGGAATGTTGCGACCCGTCACGCCAATTCGGAGGCCTATGTATAAAAATTGAAAGAATGTATTCCAGGACAAATGGCGCAAAAATCAACCTGAAAGCATACAATGCCTCATACCACTTTTGTTCTACCTCCCATACTTATACTTTTTAAGTATGGGAGGTTACTAAACAGTTACGCCAAATGTTGTGACAGTCACCGTGGAATAACCCGAGTACATGACTATAGTACATTAATAAATGAAACCGCTCTTTTTAATTGTACCTCACACTGATTATGACCAATAAATTACAACCCATGACACTTGCTGAAATCAAAAGTCCAGGCTGGGATTCAAACCCTGCCTCTTCAGATTTAACCCGGCGCTCCGTCACTACAGTATACCTTAGCATGTTCAGAAATTGCTAATTTTTTCAGATTTGAGAAACGACGTCCAGTTGATAGTGGATGTGTCAAAACTGATTTTGTGTAAAGTGCCACAGCCATCCCTGTTGTGTGCCACATTCACCAATTACCGAATAACACTGCTTATACCTATACATTTTTATTTATTTGCACTGCCTGATTTTGTATGTGGACTGACAGTTTTCACAGCCTAAAACAACTAAAATACAAGTCACTCCTGGTCTATCCAGAAATTTCTCCTATTACGCATTATACCACTGGCAGTTTATATGAATTAATTAATAATAACAATACATTATTGAACAAAAGATGAAGGAATCTGTTGGTCACATAAAAGTGTCTCGTGGCAGTACATTTATCTCCTTTGTTGTAACCAATTTTATTTTAATATAATTTGACGTTTTCTTAAATGTCGTGAGAAAATTCGATTTTTACTTTAGAAAATAATTTTCGGGTCTTTTCGGTTTGGTGGACTGCTACAGATTTTTACGAAACTTAACAAATCAATTATTTACAGATTTTATCCTAAGGAAATGTAAGTTAGGTTAGGTTAGGTTTAGTTAAGTTATGTTACGAATTAGACATTTCCTTAGGATAAAGTTTGTAAACAATTGATTTGCTAAGTTTCGTAAAAATCTGTAGCAGTCCACCAAACTGAAAAGATCTTAATTTTCTTACAGTTTTAAACGTAAATTAATAAAAGTAATTTAATAATTAAGTGAAATGTTTGCAAAATAAAAGGTAATTATTTATTAATACAAAAAGCAATTGAAAATATAGTTTATGTAAGTACAATGGCGCACGGATTATAATAACTATGTGAAATATAACGACTTGCTAATCCATCACCGAAATTAGAAGAGTTTAACTAAACACACACACACACACACACACACACACACACACACACACACACAAAATAAAACTAATAAGAGTTTCCTTAAGGAATTAATTCCATAAGATGAACTTATCTGTATGCAAGTTGAAGGCCGATTCAGGGATGCTGCGCGCGCATGTCGGATTTATATGCAAATTCACAAGTACATTAATGGCCGATGTTGGCTTTATGGGCAAATGAACTGCTCGTAAATATTATTATGTGCAAGATTCGCTTCCTTTCCTTTATAAATCTATTTATGGTTCATTTGGACGTGAACGAACGAGTGTTTGGAAGCCTTTTTGAACACACGAAAATTGTCCTTCATTCTAGAAGGGACTTCGCTCTTCATTTGTTTTGGGAACGATGCGATAGTACTGTTCGCTGCTGTACGACAGCAGGAGAAGTATTGTACAATATGATTTTTCTAGATATAGTTTATCTCACACACACACGCATAAGCACACACACGCATAAGCACACACACACACACACACGCATAAGCACACACACACACACACACACACACACACACACACACTCTCTCTCTCTATTATTATATATATATATATATATATATATATATGCAGGGCCGCCGAGAGGGCGGGAAGTCGGGATAAATCCCCTGGGCATGGACCTCTAGGGGGGCCAGGAAAGAAGGGGGATAAAATCTAAAAATATTAATAAAGCAATTGATTAAATAACAGAGAGAAAATATAATTAATGAACATACATTTTATAGAGATTATCATAGTCAAACTGAAACAGATAAAATATTATCTGCGGTCCACCGATGCCCAAGACCGACTGATAGATCTTGGAACCATTGCATGATAATTGAAATCCAGTTATCCCGTACTTTAAATTTCATCAGAATCATTTACCACTTTGCTAGAGAGAAGGCAAAGAAAGTACGCTTCTAGTTATGAAAATCTTTCGGTAAACAATTGTCTTGCCCGCATGGACTGGTACTGCATTTGTAAATTGTATGGTCATAGAATTAATATAATTGATTCGAAAAATAAAATGGTCATTTTCTTCCGAGTTGTTTATTCATAGTGTATGTTTTAAATAGTGACTCGAACATATAATCAGTTTGCTTGTTATGTACACAAAAAACAGTCATAATAAAATACTGGTAAACAAGGGGGCCCATATACCAATCTTTCCCCGGGGCCCGGGGCAGCTCTCGGCGGCCCTGTGTGTGTGTGTGTGTGTAAGGGCGGTGCAGAGAGTTAGGTAGTGACTGTAATGCTACAAGACGCGGGTTTGAGTCTCATTGATTTTCAGGTTCTCAGCAGTAACTGCCTTTTATTATTTCTATTTAAATTTGTATCTCTTTAAAAGGTAAAATTCTTCAAGATTAGTTTAAAGCAGAGGAGCTGCTTTATTTCTGAAATCATGAAAAGGGACTAAAGTAAAGCTTAAAGCTTAAGGGTGATACTACTCGGGTACAAATAAATATGTCCTGTAAAAAATCACTGTAATATCGTAAATTGTGGCTTCCTAATATTAATTTTTACCAATAAAGATTTTATTATTATTATTATTATTATTATTATTATTATTATTATGTAGTAGTAGTAAGTGTCAGGGAAAATCTTGAGGTAATACTTAGCAATGAATTTCTGAAGGTTAGTTTTGCCCCAAGACAATTTTGAGAAAAAAATAAGAGGAACATGGACGATCCTGCTGTTCGTAATGCATTCAGTTCAACTGTGATAACTATATTTTCCCAGTTACTGGGCGATACTCGCGGGTCGAGTGTCTCAGTTTCGGGGACTCGCGACGGTATCATATCTCGGAGCAGCGTACGTAAGATGGGACCTTTCCTCTCTTTTCGATGCTCGGGGAAGGCGCGTATCACCTCACTAGGGCGATTTTAGGTTTGTGGAGGCGGCTGACCTCCTCCCTCTTTTGTAATGCTTTTAAACCCTCACTGTTACCTCGCTTTATTTTCTCTTCAATCTCTCATTGCGTTAATATCATTTGTTTTCCTTCGCTCGGTCTCGGTCTCGTATATCTTTTTTTGGTTAATTTTTACACTCTATTGATTAATTGTTGTTTTTTTTTGCGTCAATACCGTTCGTGTTGCGACGCCAGAGGGATTAACATCGATTCATCAATCAATCAACCATGGTTCTCCAATGTCGGGGTCTTTATTTTTGTACTTGTTTGCTGGGGAGGGATTATTTACTGAGCCTCGTCGATATAGAAGAAGACATTAAGTTAACATCCAACGAAAAGGATACATTTCCTCTTCACCAGACAATTCCATGAACGAAGGCAGAAGTGAATCAGCGGCGAGATTTAGCAACAGGATTAGCGGAAATTTCGGTGTAAGAATCAGCAAACGAATCAAATGATGAAACATGGAAAGATTCAGAGAAAGAATCAAAGGAAGAAAGAACATCTAAGTAAGAATCGGGCCGAGAATCGAGGGAAGACTCGGTAGAAGAATCAGGAGAAGACTCAGAGAAAGATCAACAGATGAATTTCCACTGATGTCCCCACAAACCTCCATGCATGAAACCACAACATAGTCCCAACCAAGCCCTCTCAGAAGTCTAGAGAGGCCCGGGCCACTTCTAGCTTTGGAGGCCCATAGCTAAACCTAATTATTACTTTCACTGCAAAACATTATATTCAAACCTGAAAGTTTCTAAATTTGAAGCCCCCTTAAGCTTGAGGCCCAGGCCAAATGGCCATCCTAGTCCCCCTCTGATAGGCCCTAGTCCCAACAAAACAAATTATTTAACCAATTAATCAAAATACGTCACACTACTTCAATGACTGAGTCATAAAGTCATTGTCGCTAAAATGGTTATCAGTGGAGGGAAAACTTTCAGTCAGAAGCGTAGAGGATATAGCGCGTGTTTACCACATTTTGGTTTGTAAAGAATGAATAATTGAAATGATTCGCGGGGTCTTTTTCAGGAAATTCATCTATTAGCTAAAGAATCAGAGAAGGTTTTAGCGGAAGTGTTGCTATCCTCTGACGGATATTAATATACTGGTATATAATATCCCAGTATTCTTATTCTTTCAGGAAGAGGAACAGATATCCATAGGATCGGAAATGTATTGCATATATCTAACGTCATCTTATATATATATATATATATAATATATATATATATATATATATATATGAGAGGAGGGCGACAAGCTTGACCTTCATGAAATGAGGAATCATCGCGCGGAACATTTAAAAGGTTGAAAGGTGTGTGTGTGTGTGTTGTGTATATATATATATATATATGTATATATATATATATATATATATATATATATATATGAAAATTAGGGAGTTGTCCGCTTCTCAGAAAAACAAACAATGCTAAAGTTATGAAGAGTCACTTGATAGCTTTTGTGATGTTTCCCCTTTAATTACTATACTTTATGAGGAATACATCTAATAATAAGCATTCGGGAGTGCCAAAAACTGCCACACCGCTCAGGCCAACAACGAATATGGCCCACTGCGCTAATTCCTGGTTTACCAGCGCCATCGAGCATCGAACCCAGCTAGCTCCTTTAGCTCAGTAAATAACAAAGCGAAATAAAGACACTGAGATCGGGAGTTCGATTCCTGATAGTGCTGGTAATGATATGTTAACTCATTAGTGCCCGTTGGTAGAATTTTCTACCAACAAAATTGTTTGTCATTATTGCATTCACTTTTTTTCGTATTCATGTGACCTTCGGTATGAGTCATTGATATGACGCAATCTTTTAGACTGAGTCATTGATATGAGATTGCGTCATATCAATGAATCCTACCGAAAATCACGTGAATACGAGAAAAAGTGATGCAATAATGACAAACAATTTTTGTCGGTGGAAATTCTACCAAGAGAGAGGCACTAATGGGTTAAAACTATATCTAAATTTAGAATTTATTTCCGAAGATTCGTATGGCTTTTGCGCAAACAGCTTCTTATAATGGGAGCCAAGATACACGTTTTTACAGTACATGAAGTCAGCTATCACGTGTACGTTTTACTTATAAATAAAATTACAGTTCTGCAACGTTTCAATCAAGCACCAAATATGATTTTCAAATCTTAGTTCAATTTACAAAAACAAAAGTAAAGAACGATACACCAATTATTTATTGCTTTTGTACTTCTTTGGACAATTGAAATGAAGTAGTTAGATCTAAAAATGTCTTAGTTTCTTCATATATATATATATATATATATATATATATATATATATATATATTATAATAGATATAATATATATATATAGACTGTATATAAATAATTGTAAATAAAAAAGGTAGCAACGATTTTATTTGGACATAAAATTTATTGACTAAAATGACGATAAATTGGTGCGAGTTTGGTTGGTTGGTTAGCGGTAAACGTATCTCGCCGCCGGTTGGCGATAAACCTTTTAGACGCGGCGAAGGTTTCGAACACGACTGGTAAACTCTCCATAAATGCATTTTATGGAACCATCACGGCCCTGCTTAAGGTCGAAACTGGCCGAAAGGTCACTCATTTAGAAGGGACCTTAATGGGATGCTCGAGTAGACTGGAAACGGCTCGCCTTTTTGCTTCTATACACTAAACGGAAATTAGGCCGCAAATACGTATCGAAACGTTGGGCGAAAAAACTCGCTCTTCTTCGCTTGTTCTTCGTTTTCGAAAAAAAAGGGTTTTCGTCCATTAAGAAGATAAACGTCGTGATTGGAATTAAGGTTTTTAGCTCGCGTCTGTAGAAGCGGCCGCCATGCGAGCCATGCGAGCCAGCTCTAATTGATACAAGGAAAACTCAGAGGCCCTCTGGGTATTGGCAGCAATTTATGGCACTCTTAACTGGAAGGATAGCCTTAGAGGAGCGAAAAGCGGAGCAAGCCAATTTAAGCGCTGGATTCCCGTTCGTAAGGGGGAAATTCCCGGGTGCCTCGAGGCTCTAAACTTTGGCAAACCGAACGCGGAATCCAGAGTGGGTCTCACGGGGGCATTTTCGGCCGCAGTGGTGTGTTTGGCTAAAGATAAGAGCCTCTGACTTTTAAATTCAAACTATCTTACTTATTTTATAATATAAACCTTTTGGTAATATGTTTTTAGGATTATAAATTCATTTACAGACTCCGATAAGTTTTCTGATACATGCTCGCTCTCTCTCTCTCTCTCTCTCTCTCTCTCTCTCTCTCTTATTCAGAAGATACAACTGTGTCTCATGCTCTTATTCATTTAACACTGAAGTGTTCTTATACTTGGCTACGTTCGCAAATTCCTCCTGTCAACATTGACTGAAGAATATCAAAAAGATTTGAATAGCGGCATTTTTAGGGCCCAAATAATACATGAAGATATTATATATATATATATTTTTTTTAATATTTTTTTTGAAGGTCGGGTCGATTGACCAAAACGTGCAATGAAATAGCGTTTACGGAACCAGCACTCAATACGATATATACTGTATATATATATATATATATATATTAAGATTAACAGTACTGATGATAAATGAAGCTATATATGTCATGACTCCCACAGTTTAGAAGACATATAGCAGGACTGATGAATAGGTTGGATAGGCCTAATTGTATTAGCGGAGTTTTTATTCTTTGCGTTAGACTGTATACAGTGTGCCTATAGTTAACTCGGAAGTAACTTACTTAATATAATAGATGGATCACTTTAACATATTGCTTCCCAGGAGGGATCACTTTAACGTATTGCTTCCCGAATGCTTTGGGAAGCAATATGTTAAAGTGATCCTAATAGACTCGTATATAATGTTACCACATCATTTAAGAACACTCTCGGAAAAAAATTCGCAGCAAAATAAAGTTAAAAATAATGTTTGTAAAGAATTACAATAGTTTCGCTTTTATATAATTATTTATAATAAATACATTGATTTTACGAGGCACGCTCGTACAGTATACGTAATTTACGCTTCTCAACACCCAAATTTAATTTGTTTCCAATTCTCCCATCAGTGAAGAGTGTAGAGAGCATAAACTGTAAAATGTTTCTTTCAAATATGTAGTATTTTGATACGTTTTTGTATTCATAATAAATAATTATATAAAAGCGAAACTATTGTAATTCTTTACAAACATTATTTTTAACTTTATTTTGCTGCGAATTGAGGATAATACAGTGATCGAAGGTATAAAGAACACTGCTTTGGCTCATTATTTCTCTTGCATTATATTAATTGAATACATAATGCATTATAAAAAGGAAAGTTTATAAACTAATGCTAATTTTACTGACACACACACACACACACACACACAACACTAACATCTGCTAATTTTTTTAGTTGATATAAAGTATTAGAGTGTATAAACCGTGATCATATGTACTCCTTAGTCTTAAACAACTGAGATGGAGTTACAAACTCCAAAAATAGCTCTGTCTGCGAAGAAAAATCTTTGGCTGAGAAAGAGTTGGTCACGTTTGAAGAAGAAGAGTTTGGTCATGTTCAGCCAAATTTTTATAACTTTACCCAGTTTTAAATCGGTAACATTACGGAAAAGGTAACCACAAAAATGAAAATGTGGGCAGACATCCAAACTGCACCGAAGATAAGAGAATAAAATTCAACCGCAGACATCTGGTGCCAAAAGAGTAAAGAAATGACGGTATCATTTTATTTCATAGTCATAAAAAGAACATCAGTATTTGACATAAATGGCTTTTGATATAAATCTTCGTTTTACAAGAAGGACAACATCTAAACAGGTATTTAAAATTTAGATCAACAAATTATTATTATTATTATTATTATTATTATTATTATTATTATTATTATTAAGTATATATTGTTCATAATTTTCCACTGCAATATTCATACTTTGTATAATAATGTTCTATAAAGGAAGATAATGTGGTAGAAAGTGGCAAACTATGACTTCATTTGGTTCTGATTAGAGTTCATGGGTTCAAGATGGGTTCTGATGTTTCGTCGACGCGGTTCAAGCCCGCATTGGTTCCCAGTTTCTCCGTATTAAGAGCCAAGGGATTATTTGTGTGTGTGTGTGTGTGTGTGTGTGTGTGTGTGTGTGTTTTGGGGTTGTTTAACCTCCTTCGCAACATCTAAGGTCACGTGTCAGAGGGAACCTACAGCTTTACGTGGGATCCGAATCACGGGTCGCTACGTCATCTAGACACGGAGAACGATCATCCATCCAACTATCTAGACTCAACGTCCCTTAACTTTGCTGATCAAGCGGGAAGCAGCAGCGTTACGACGTAACCACAACGTAGCTTGCCAAGAGATCATTCTTATCAAAGAACTTTTATATAAATTTAAATTCACATTCCCCCGGGGGTAGGGGGGGGAATAGGAAGGAGAAGGAGGGAACTACTTTACTCTATTTTCAATTTTAGAGGGTTTATTTTTTTGTTTTCTTGTGGAAAAGTGCTTGTCTCAGAAAACGAGTGTACTTGGTGACCAAACGTACGAGAACGAAGGCATGTCACAAGATTATTTTTGAATAAATAATACAATTACATTATAAATAATCTTATTTGGGCATTTGTAGCGTGTAACTGTTTATGCCAAAGATTGTATGCTATCTTTCAGCTTTCTTTGTATAGTCTTATCGATTGCTGATAATAAATTACGTGAAGTTATTTTATATTTAATTTCGCGCGAGATTCATGCGCGAATAATTCTTTCTTTTGAGATTAAATCACTTTATTTATAGCGACACCTCGAACGATGTTTTAAGTGTGATTTTAAGTGTAACCTCTGACGAGTTCTTACCGAGTATTTGATTTTGTTTCTTTCTATAGCTCATGAGCACAATTTGGCGTGAAGGAATCTTCTTTTGTAATAAAATAATTTATTATGTTTTAAGCACACGTACTACTGAGGTATTGATTACCTTACTTTTAAAAGCTGTGAATGAGGTACGAGCCTCGTTGTAGATGATATTAAAAGTAATAATTAAGGTAAAATAGTGTTAATTAATAATTAATTAAATAATTGAAAAATGAGTTTAGTAATTGAGAATACTTTATTAAATTAATATTACCTTAAGGTTTAGAGAAGTATTTCATGTTGTTGTTTTTCTTATTTGGGAGGTTTTATTATTATGTATATAAGCAGACGAGAGGGATGATAATGAGGGATATGGCTAGTCCCCATTAATCAAAGGGGTGGGTGAGGGGCCAGAGCCCTTTCTTAACCTTTGGACAGCTCTTGACACTAAAATGAGGATCACAGCAATTAATGATAAGAACTCGTGATTAGCCAAAGTTTATTTTGTGTGTATATATATATATATATATATATATATATATATATATATTATATATATATATATATATATATATATATATATGTCACAATTTCTTTGCAATGAAGAAATTCAAAAATTAATCATTATTACTAAGATTTATTGTTCAGATACGTCTGTATAGGGATCGATTTCTGAACTTTCTGAACACACACACACACACACACACACACACACACACGTGACCATCTCCACATAAGCAAGGTACCGACTTTTTTAAATCCCTATATCTAAAGCCTAATTTAGCCAAACCTAACTTTAATGCCACTGAACCGAGGAGGGCGTGACAAGTGTTTGGAACACAAATGAGGGCTCGAAGTGTGTTTTTTTTTTAATTAAGTCATTAAATAGTGAGGTACTCGTTAATCTAGCCTACCCTAACCTAACCTTAGCAGAACCAACATATTCTTTTTTCCGATACAAAAAATGTTTCCAATTTTTTTATATAATTTTTTATAATCTTCCGAGGTAGCAAAAGTGTTACCTCACAAATAAATTACCGAACTAACCTTATCACATCGCACACTCGACTTCGCTTATGCCCAGTTGCCTACGCGCACACACCCACACACCCACACATACACACACACACACGATTTCCTAAAGCATTCCAACTGGCTTGAATCGTGTCATTACAACTTTTATTTTTATCTTTGACGACACTCTCTCTGATCAATGTGATCAATGTGATCAATGTCATCAGTGTGATTGTCAAGTTATTATCGATCACCTTGATTTATGGGAGGAAAATTACGAGTTATAAATCAGTGTGAATACATTTCCACACCGATTTATTTTAGTTTTATTTTGTAGTGTGAACTTAATGTATGATTAATTTCCTCATATATGTACACACACACACACACACACACACACGTTGTGAACAGATGTGAATTTGTGGATACAAAAAATTTCAGGGACAGGCACATTCCTTCAAGAATACGAGAAGCACTGAAAGTATTTCTGTCTCGCCTTTCTACTATCCAAACCTATACCCAACTATAGCAACCATAAAAAGCAATTTGCCATGCCCTGTATGATGGGCATTAACTGTAAATGAGTAACAATACATTGCAGCGTTATTTCGTTATGTTGAGATCACGCGATGACGGATAAAAAAATGGTTGGTTTGTTGTTTCGATTTGTGTCCTTCAACCGCGAAGGGTCATTGAAATGGGAGGTAATGCCACCAACCAGGGAAATAATAATACCCAACCATTTGGAGGTTCGAGCCAAATAAACTAAGAACAATGTCATAGTCACTGCATCTTCTGTCCGATTTCTCTGACTGTGGTAGTCCATGGCTCTGGAATGAGTATTGGTTAGTTTATCTGGTTAGTTTGTTTATGGTTTTAAAACCTGAGGTTTACGCTAGATGGTCGTATATGGTCTGTTGTATGGATCGCTCCATTTTTGCCGAATGTGTTAACCTCTTCTTAGTGACACTTCCGTTCTCTTCTCACTAAATTAATGATATGTACTGCCAGTGTTGCTCTTTGGTCAAAGAAACCCAGACATGGACTGTCCCAAGCTAGTCAGAGGAATGGAGAAGGACAGTTAGGAGCCCACTGTTCGTATCGCATCCGGTTCGATTATGGCTTCTAAATGGTAGGATCTTGTTTTTTCCAGTTGGTGGCGTTACCGCCCGACAGAGGTGACCTACACTTTACGCGGAATCCGAACATCATATTGGATCGCTATATCATCTGGATCCAGAAGACAGTCACCTATCCAAATACTACTTACCACAACGTCACTTAACTTCGCTGATCTGACGGGAAACAGTGTACGACATGGCCACGATGCAACTGTATTATACATTTTTCATGCAGGAAGGAGGGATCAAGGCGAATGCCCGCAAAAACTCCCCCCTACCCGTCACAGAAGAAGAAGAGAGCCAAGATCAAAGTCCAAGGTTTTCGAGGTGCTTGGACACTGAATTTGAAAGATTCGAGGTCATAGACAAGGGGAAAGATGGATTAGAGAAGATCTACAGATCTATAGAAGCTAAGGCTAACAAAGACCATAAGATTCACTCTAAGGTTAGCCCGAGAGAAAGGAAAGAGTAGGAGGTTAAGAGAAGAGAATAAGGGGTTAAGTAAGTAGCAACACCTATCATTCGTGTGTTAACATTCATTCAGAAAAAGAGAAAGAAAGTTTCACCATCATCATCCGCCGGCCACTGCCGACAAGTCGGAAAAATAGTCGAAGAGAATAGGAAAGGGGTGAAAGATGAAAAGAAGTAAAATAAGATCGCTTACAAACCATGCAAACACAGTCTTAACTCAAACACTGTCATGCCATGCAAACTACAGACAATGCAAGTAAAGAGAGGATAAGAAAAGAAAAAACAAAAAAGTAGGAAGAGTATAACAAAAAGTGGGTTAGTTTACGCTACGAGCTACATCTAAGTTCGTGTTAGTCTAATTTTTTTTCCAGAGTTCACCGGCTGAGTAGATGATGATTGAAAATAATTAATTAACCCTTGCGTTAGAGAGTTGGACAGAAAAGAAATGAGAATGTGTTGAAAGTCTGGTATTGCGTGTTTTCCTTAAAGGAGGAGGCATGAAGTTAGATATATCAGAAAAGCAGTGTTCGTTATAATAGCGATAGTAAAGACAGAGTAAGGCAACAGTGGGGCGAAGAGAGAGGGATTGAAGACACTCAGTAAGACCTCCGTACAGAGACACCAACTGAATTGGGGTAAAGAAACTGTGGAGCTGGTACAGCACATCTAACCTCTTAGAAGCTTTTTAAAAATAAGAGTATAGTAAAGGAAATGCCAAAGAATGTTAAGAGATGAGGAAGGACTGAGTTGTGTATTGTTGAAGGTAAGGGGATAGTCGTGTGGAAGATTGTAACGAGTAGACAGATGAAGGAACTAAATTTTATGAGGCTTTGAAAACTACAACATCCAATCAGAGATAGCAGAAAGATCAGAGGTCAGGTGCATGATGGCCCTATGAGTGATAGGTTTCATTTTCAAAATAGTTTGGTAAATATTTTCTTATAAATTTCCTACTCGTTACCGCTTCATCCTCGACAGACTATTTGAAATAGCCACCTTCCTTAACCCGAAACTTTTATTAAATGCGCTCGTTGATGATATGCTTTATTTTGACACCGTATTTATGCGTATACAATTTTAATTGACGATTTTCTGAAATGTAGAGAGAACGGCTTGGAGATCAGTGAATATTTAGGAGACTTCCCCCGAGAAGTATCAGTCGCATTGGGATGCTGGTCTAGAGCGTTACAAATCCCCCTTCACCGTTCATCCGACGGAGCTGTATCTTTATATATGCTCTGTCGTCACGATTTGGAAGATTTCATTATACATCGGTATGAACTCTGAGCAGTTTTTAAATGATAAAACAGGCGATAAGATATTAAGCGCTCGCTTAGAGCGTGTTCTGTATACAATAACTTTTCATGATAATCTTGTAATATCCGACGTATACTTGAGCAAACTTTTGAACCTATCATATATGTTCAAAGATTAAAAATTATGAAAATGTTACATCCATTTGTAAAGTAGGAACGAAAATAATCCTAAATAATCTTAAGACTCTGTATATCAAGTATACATTAAACGGGGCATTATTTCTAAAGAGAATTGCTTGTATTATACAAAGCAATAAGGATGTAACTATTTCCACCATTATTTGTGAGTTTGCTTTACTAATAAACAAATAATTTATTGACATGTTTATAAATATTGTATGCAGACGTGATGTATTATTATTTCTGGAAAGAATTGTAAGAATTAACTATGTCCACTATTATTTCTAAGTTTGCCAATAAAATAATGATCTCTTGACATGTTAATAAATATTACACGCAGATGTGATGTATTAATATTTCTAAAAAGAATTGTATGTGTTAACTATTTCGACTATTATTTGTAAGTTTACTAATAAAAATAATCTCTTGACATGTTAATAAATGTTGTATGCAGATATGTTCCTATTTACTCTTCACACATTTTTAAATTATGTTTGTGTATATGCCTTCATAAGATGTTGGTCATCAAAGATGGTTCTCTTTTAAAATGGTTGCCTCTAAAGTTCACAATATGACGTCACACACATATATATTTTTATTTGTTTTCCAGTTTATTTCAACAATATCCATTTTATCAGTATTCTTATGTAATATGAGTCATTTCGTGTTGATCCATTATCAGGGTATGGAGTATATTTATACAGCTGTGGACCAGAGAGTTAAACCGAAGAATGCCGATTGGGTTAAGCCGGTCCCATAAAATACATTTACGACGTAAGGTGCCGGGGTAGGTGGTGGCCGCTAAAGTTCATAATATGACATATCTCACACACACACACACACACACACACACACACACATATATATATATGTGTGTGTGTGTGTGTGTGTGTGTGTGTGTATATATATACACACACACTAGGGTGGCCCTTAGTTGTATGTGATTTTCTGAAATGAAATATTTTTCATCTCCCAACCTCCAAAGTTGTTCTAATCCATGTAAAAATGCTCTGTGTAAAATTTCAGCTCAATCAGACAATATTAAGATGGTCCCCAAAGGCCCTAAAGTTTCAGATTTTAACAATATTGATATTTTTTCATATAAAACCGTTTTTATCTTCTTTACACTGTTTATATTCGAAAGAAATATAGAATATGATCGAAAGAGAATTCAATTTACAATAAATTTAGTTATAACCATTATTTACTT
The DNA here is from genome assembly GCA_023014485.1 of Bathynomus jamesi. Lineage (NCBI taxonomy): Eukaryota > Metazoa > Arthropoda > Malacostraca > Isopoda > Cirolanidae > Bathynomus > Bathynomus jamesi. Next base: position 775,824 of record JAJOZX010000457.1, on the reverse strand, counting down.
AAAACCAAAATTGGACGAGATATTCACGGAAATTGAAAAGTATCATAAGTGCGTAAAAAACCGCTTCTGGAAGGTTCTAGAAAGTTCTGCGCCTGCGGCCTATATAAGCGGCGTAATTATTTGTTGTAAATAAAATTCACTTTCGATTATGTTTGTGATTATTTTCCCAAACAAAGTTTGCAAATGAATTATAAAGGTTTTATATTAGAAATACCAATTATCGGTGAATTTTGAAACTTTAGGGCCTTTGGGGGGGCCACCTTAATATAGCCCAATTGAGCTGAAATTTTGCACAGAGCACTTTTTCATATATTGGAAGAAGATTAGTGGTTGGGAGCAAGTAATTTCAAAAGTTGAAAAATAGGGGCCACCCTAATATATACACACACACACATATATATATATATATATATATATATATATATATATACAGGGCCGGATCTAGAAGTTGCGAGGCCCTAGGCCTATATATATGAAAATATGGACTTAATTATCGGTACTATACCAGCAATATTAGAATCCCGCATAGACAGAACTATGCCAGCACTTAAAAATTAAACCAAACCAAAATAATCACGCATGGAAATTGTATAAGAAATATAAATAAACCATACAAATAAGTATAAATTATAATATGAATCAAGATTTGCATCGAAAATATAAGACAATGATTTCTAAGATTTATATAATATTATAGGTAATGACTTTCCATAGTATACAAACGTTTTTCATATGTGATGTATAAGAGATGTTGACATTTCATTTTTTATAATAGTGAGCGATCGACTTATCAGGCTAAATATTAATGCTTTAATATTTGGTTCAGATGCTCCTTGAATATTACAGCAATGCTTTTCTACTTTTCTTCGAGCTAAACTCTTCAATTAATTGAGAATAATCTAATGAATTTGTTATATCGTTTTCTATTGATAACATAGCTAATGATTGCAATCTCGCTTGAGACATGGTGGAACGCAAATATGTTTTAATAAGTTTGAGACGCGAGAAACTTCTTTCAGCCGAAGCAACAGTAACTGGGATAGTTAATACTATTCGAAGTGCAACATAAACATTAGGATAAATCTCACTTAGTTGTTTTTGCTCTATATAAACAAGGGCATTTCCGAGATCTGTTTTCTCAGGTATAAACCTGCAAAGTACTTTAAGTTCTTCATAGAGTTCTAAATCATTAATATCATATCACTTGAACAGAACGCGCAAAACGGCTTGAGCGAGGCCCCCTTTGGCGCGAGGCCCTAGGCGATCGCCTAGTTCGCCTATAGCTAAATCCGGGCCTGTATATATATATATATACACACCCAAATTATTTTCAAGTTTAGTCTAGGTTAGGTTAGATTACTCTATATGCAATTTTTTATATTTTGAGGAGTGGTACCCACTTGACACTGGCACTCCCCTCTTTTTTCTCGTCGTATATTGACCCATTATCCTCTTTCCCAACTTTCCCCCGTTTTCCTCTCCCATGTTTTCCCCCTTTTCCCCTCTTTTCCCTCCCCCGTTTTCCCTCTCGTCCTTTTTGGACCCATACTACTAAATATGACCAGAATGATGATAGGAATATATTTCACTGCAATGTCACTTTAAACCTAAAATATTTTGTATGACAGTTTAGATATATAACTTTTTTTTAGCACTTTTAGCATTTTAATTAATTTTAGCCTGTAACTGTATTTAGATATTACTATTTTTATTTCCTGTTGATTTTTTTAACACTTCTGACGTCGGCCAAGTGTTCGTATTTAGTGAGTGTTTTTATTGTATGAACTTTTACATTTCAAAAAGTTGCCTCTCCACATTGCTTCTTTATTTTATACAACGTATCTGAAGAACGATTGAACGTGGGAAGCTGTACCACCGAAACGTTTGGAGGAACTGACTGGAGCAGTGATCCTGCTGAACGAGTCTTTCAACCAAAAGATGACGCAAGAATTCTTGCAAAAAGTGCACAGAATATTCTTGGAGGATGATAAAAGAATATTTATTAAACCGTTATTAGAATTAATTTTGATTATTTTCAGACTTTGGGTGATATAAGGTTATTATTCTCAGTTTTTGAGGAGTCCATTTGGGATATTTATGATAGCTGTCTCCTTCCTAAACAAAACAGTACCCATTAAAACACAGAACCAAACATGGCTCACTTTAGAGATCCATGTTTGGTTTCTAGTGGTTTGAAAGATATATCGAAATTGGCGACTAAGTGTCAATTTCGATGACATCATTTTTATGTTTATTTAAACTAATCAGATCTAATCTAACCTAACTTAGTATAACGTTACTGAGAATAACCTACAGTAACATAACTTAATGAGTGGGAGTTAAAAATTTAACATGCCAGTAGTCTATGTAAGGGTCGAAATTTTTTTACGAGTAAACGACGTCCAGGATTATTCTCTCTAAATATTATAAAGATAAAAATAAACTAAGATAAATATTAAAGTGAATTAAATAAGAGTATAAGTTAACTCTTTAAGGTTGGAATTTTTTGTACAGGGTCAGTCAAAAGTTTGGAAACATAGGAACTATGCTTTTCAATGCAAATTTATATGTATATTTGCGTTGAAAATTATAGTTCCTATTTTCCAGACTTTTGACTCACCCTGTAGAGTTAAGTTATGAATGCGTGTGTATTTGAAACGTTACCAATTTGTACCGGTCGTCCGAAAGGGTTAATTTATACATCACGAAAGAGATAAGGTAATGATGGGGTTGTTTAACCTCCTTCGCAACATCTAAGGTCATATAATGGAGGCAGTGCTGGGATTAGCGCCGCTAACTTTTTATTAGTGATACTGTTAGCGTCGCTAATTAGCGAAACAGGTAGCGGCGCTAAGTTTTTAGAGAAAGTCAATTGCTAACCGCCAATCTCTAATTTTTCCAAACCACTCGTACTAAAATTTGGTTCGCCAATTGCAATCTCTATCAAAAAAGACTGAAGCAGCATTAACTGCAAGTTGATCATAACATCAGCATGTAGATTGTAGAGGTTGTAAGCTGCAACTTGTTGAACAGACTCTGTATATCCATTGCTCTGCTTGCAGCAAAACATGTTGTTGCTTGTTACGGACGGAAGGCAGAACATATATAAATTGGGGTGGTTTCGGAAAAAAATAGCGACAAAATTAGCGTTAGCGTTAACGGCGCTAACTGTTGAAATGCTTAGCGTTAACGGCGCTAACTGTTGAAATGCTTAGCGTTAGCGGCGCTAAATTTTATTGTAGTTAGCGTTAGCGGCGCTAACTTTAGGAGTTAGCGGGCGCAGCACTGGATGGAGGGGACCTACAGCTTTACGTAGGATCCGAACCATAGATCATTACATAGTCTGGACGCGGAGGACTGTCTCCCATCCAACCACTATCCGATCGAATGTCGCTTAACTTCGCTGATCAACGGGAGGCGGTGTTACGACATTAGCTATAACGTAGTCCCCACGAAGGAGATACAGATAATGAATTCAATAAAAGTAAAGAACGGCTCAGTTTTAATAATTTTAGTATTTTTAGTGATTATTCTCAATAAAAGCGTCATCAGTAACATATTACTGACGGTAGTTCTATACACAAACTTGTTAAATGAACAATCTGGCCAATAGATTGCTATTTGCTCCTTTTACTTCTCTAAGTATAGATAAAGTAAGTAAAAAAAGTAAGTATCATCCCTTGGTAGGCCACAAGGCCTATCAGTGAGGCCCATGTTCTTGGATTTGAACCTCCCTAGGGAGATTCGAGCCGAGGAAATTGTTGTCAGCTGGCCTGGCCTGTCACAGCAGGGTGGCTTATTTAACCCAACTAAAGTTGGTATCCATTTGTCGGGTGGCCAATGTCGTAATCCGCTTCCCGTCAATTAGCGAGGTTAAGCGATATTACGTATGAATTGTAATTGGACGGGGAACCGTCTTCTTTGTCCAGATTATGTAGGGACCCCTGGTTCGGATCCCACCTAATTTTTAAATATAGTATTTCCATATTTAAAAATTTAGTATGAGTGAACCGAAAACAAAACAAACTGGTACGAATTTTTTTAAAAGAAAATATGGAAATATGGGATACTATTTCAGATAAATTTTCAAGATTTAAAAATGCAAAAACTAAAATTAAACCTGCAAAATAGGTTTGAGACTAGAAATTGTTACATACTGTGATTATTACGGATGTAATTCTATTCAGAGTCTCAACCCCGAAGATAACATTAAATTTCTTTCATTTCCACGCGACAAATCTCGTTGCCATTTGTAATTAATTAAATGTGGAAGGACAGATCTTTTATATAGGTTACAGGCCCTTTCGATATGTTTAGTTCCTGCTTAATCGGCGACAATTATCTGGCAATTAGTAATCACTGCTCAGCAAAACAAAGGGGGTCTGTGGTCTTACACCTAGGGGGGTCCGGGTCGGAGACTTCCCAGCGATTTTAACTTATATATATATATATATGTATGTGTGTGTGTGTGTGTGTGCCGATCCCCGGCCCTTAAGGGCAAGTTAAAATAAAAGTGCATTAAAAATTATGCCACTGAATTAATATCTGTGCCAACATACATAAGATTAAAAAAGGTTAACCGAAAAAGCGGGGAAGGGGGAGGGGGAATTCGGTCGAACTACCCAAATCCCACCTAATGACGGGCCTGTGTCAACTGATCAGCTTCACAAAAGTTATCAGTAATATAGCCTTCATTTTTAAAATAAACCGTACTACAATTCATTACATTTAAAATTAAAAACGGATGCAGTACCTGACATAAGCCTAAGCCTATTTCCTGAAACTTCTAACGTAGGTATGGCAATAATAATTGACTAACTAAATAAGCCTATATATATATATATATATGTATATATATATATATACAGACCGAGCATGGAACAAAGAACTCTTCTAAGAAAATTAAATCCACTATAGTCCGAATAAGTAATGGTAAATGACAAATACTATAGTTTTTTCTTTTTCATGATGCTAGCCCGACGTGGGCAACGGGTCACTCCTATCATGAACCGGACATGTTATGTGCCTTGAAAAGTGGACGCTCAATTCTGCCAGTTGAGGTTTAAGTTTTGGTTTTTGGCTAAAAATATAATAGTTACCCCTTTCTCTTTGACGTATTCAATCTGACGTGAAGGCCGCGAGTCTTTTTCTTATATTGAGATTCTAAATGTAGCTGGGCTAGGCTGCTTTAAACCCTAGATCCTGTCCCAAAGCTGGATCCTATCTGCTTTGCAGAGAGCTGGTGAGGGAAGCTATATTTTTGGGACCTCTTTGCGAGTGACCGGTTGCCCACGTCGGGCTAGCATCATGAAAAAGAAAAACTATGGTATTTGTCATTTACCATTACTTATTCGGACTATAGTGGATTTAATTTTCCTAGAAGAGTTCCTTGTTCCATGTACGGTCTGTGTGTATCGTAAAAAACGTCAGGGAACCATTCTGAATTCATTCCCATATATATATATATATATATATATAACATACTAAATATTTGAGTTGGTCATTAAAATTCGTCATTTTTCCATTTTCTCTGAATTTTCCATTTTCTCTCACTAGTTTATCAAGCGCCTCGGTGGTGTAGTGGTTAGCATCGTTGACTACGAATCCATCGGCCCCGGGTTCGAGACCCGACGGCAGCCTGCGCGCAGCAAAACCCAGCTGCTCATCCTTCCACACAATAAAGAAAGTGGTTGGTAGATAAATGGGTACCCTAGGTGGCCTAGTGGTTAAGACGCTGGGCTGCTGATGGGGCGTGGTTCGGATTCCACGTTAAACTGTAGGTCTAAGGTAGAGTGAAAAGCTTGACCTTCGTCAAAATGAACAATTCGGGCGGAAGCTAACCAAAGGTGTTTAACGCACAAAGGTGCATGAAAAATTATAATTGAAAATCCCGAACGTCAACAGACTAGGTATTGGATAGACTTTGATGAGGGACTATTTATGTCTCCCTGAATGAATTCAAATTGACGAATTCAGCAAACGTTATATTGGATTTATTCTTTGCAGGTTAAATTTGACGTAGCGTTTAATTAATTTCATACTCGTGCTTAGCTTTATACTGCATAATTTAACCTAACCAAAGTTTCAAGCTTTTCTAATCTAGCTTAACCTAATTTACCCTAAGCCAACCTACAAACTCATTTTATATGGACGATATTCGTCTTTATTTAGATCAATTTCAGTTCACAAATAAGTGATTGGAACCAACCAAACATTGATTTTAAACATATTCCAAATCTTACGCTTTCAAAGCCATATTAAAGTCTCTCTCTCTCTCTCTCTCTCTCTCTCTGTCATCCTAATGTTGTGATACAAAAAGTGTGACACCCACCGATTCGAAATGTTTTGTGGTTTCACTCTCTTTGATGACAAAACTTGTCAGAAGTTGGCAAACGGTTTTCATTAAAATTAAGAATTACCGTTTAAAAATGGTTCAAAGTTTAAATTAGAACTGCGCCGACGAGAACTTAAGTTCAGAGTTCGAAACTGTTTTTATACACCTGACAATTTTTCTTTCACTCAATTATTCTTAATTAATTAATTAACAGGTGTATTATATAGTTTTTAGTGAAGCACCGCAACTATCATCAAAGTATATATACAAAACAAGCTGTATTTTGTCGTTAATGTAATGAAGGTTTGTTTATTAATATAGACTATTTTTTTATTACGAACACTCAACTGTTGCTTGGTTTTGACTGGTTTTAACCGGTTTTGAAGTTCCCTCCCTCCTTCACCCCGAGTTTTTTTTTTGTAAATTTTATATAAAGTTTTTCCTGAGTTATATCTTTCTGAGGAAGGTCTACACGAATGCAACGAGTCTTTTGCTTATATTGAGGTTCTGGATATAGTAGGCTAGGTGTAGCTGTAACCGCTAGATCCTGTCCCAAAGCTGGATCCTATCTGCTTTGCAGATAGCTGGTGAGGGAAGCTATATTTTTCGGGCCTCTTTGCGAGTGATCCGTTGCCTACGTCGGGCTAACATCATGGAAAAGGAAAACTATAGTGTTTGTCATTGACCATTACTTATTCGGACTATAGTAGATTTAATTTTCCCAGAAGAGTTCCTTGTTCCATGCACGGTCTGTGTGTATCATGAAAGAGCCTCAGGGGACCATTATGAGTTCAATCCCATCATGTTGGAAAGTATATCTTTCACCATTAATTCGTCGAATATCATTTAGATTAGTGATGTAGCGGATGTCATTTTTTTCACATCCGCGGATGCGGATGAGGATGTTTGATTTCAACATCCGCGGATGCGGATGCGGATGCGGATGTCTACATTTTCGTTATTTTTTAGGATATATTCGAGATTGTTGTGTTAACGTATATATAAGTTATTATATAGAGAGAGCTGTAGCTATAATGTAGTATAATTGATTAATTGTACAATAATTGCTGTACTTTTCTCTGAACATATAAAATAATATCAAGCATCTAACTAATATAGAAATCAATTAGTGAATTCGTCTGCAAATAAATTCGTTATATTTTGTTGAGTTTCAGCCACAATTAGAAACCATAATTGTGTTACCAGGATGCGGGACGTGAACCCAACTCAAATGCACCCCACCGACCTCTTTCCCCAACCTCCACCCTTATAGAAAGAGATCTTTAATTAGCTTGATAAACTATTATATTAAGTTTAAAGTTTTATTAGGCATATTTATAAATGAGTAATTAAAATAAAGTAAACTAAGATGTTCATCGTTTAATGTTCAAACTTAATTATAGGAAGGTTATGCTTAAGGAACATTAATTTTTCTGCCTTTTCTGCTGCCAGTCTGTTTCTCTTTTCATCATATATTAATCGAGCACTGCTAAATAATCTCTCGCTTGGTACGTTTGTTGGAGGACAGGCTAAATGTTTCCTTGCAAGTTTACTCAAGTATAGATAGATATTCTGCGTATTTTTCCACCAACTAATAGGATTGTCACATGCAGCCAGGCGTTTTTCTTGGTGATAGCTCTCGATCATTTTTACTACATTTTTGACATCGCGTAGGTCTGTCTGCTGCTTGACTCAAGAAACTGAGAGACAGATTCTGTGATAGATTTGCTTGTTGGTGTTGGTTCTGTCACTGAAACTTTTATTCTTTTGGTGGGTGGCGAAGCGACAGATTCAAGAGATTGAAGCTCTTCAACTGCTTTGCCAAGTGATGATTTAACTCGTTCTAATGTACTAGGTGAAAATAACTTAGCTTTGTAACGTGGATCTAAGTAGGTTGCAAGAGAGTAACTTCATACAAGAACAGCCTCTCGTCTTGTCGCTTGCATCACTTTTGCGCACAATGAACTAGTTCTATTAATATAGTAGAATTTGATAATTTCCGCTTATTAATGACGTTTTATCTCAACGGTCCACATCCGCACGACATCCGCAGTCCAAAGTGCGGATGCGGACGCGGATGCGGATGCAAGAAAATGTGCGGATGTTCCGCGGATGCGGATGTGACCTACATCACTAATTTAGATAGAGTGAAAGATATACTTTCCAACAAGATGGAGCCCCTGCTCACAGAGCACGCCAAACTGTCACATTCCTTGAGAACGAAACACTGGATTTTATCGAACCCAATATGTAGCCGGCTAGAAGCCCCGATCTTTCACCACTAGATTATGGTGTTTGGGAAGCCCTGAAGTCCAAAGTTTACATCCCTGGTACCAATATAAGAGACATGATGAACTACGTGAAAGAATTCTGCTCGGCTGGGAGAAGGTGTCTCAACGATATGTAAACAGGTGTAGTGATCAGTGGCGTCCACGTTTGGAGGCCTGCGTTGAGCAGGAAGGGGGACACATCGAACAACTTCTCAATTAAGTCGAAAAACATGCTAAGGTAAGCATCTATGAAGTTTGGGGGCTCTAGTCCCCTTACTTTTTTTAATATGACAGTTTACCTCTAAGGGGTCACTTTTTTTTTATCATGTCAAGAATAGCGAACCCAATTTTACCATGTCAAGAATAGCGAACCCAAAAATTCCCTTGTCAAGAATAGCGAACCCAAAAGTTCCCGTGCGGGTCGCGGGTAGCAAAAATTAACCAAACTATCACGACTTAACCTAACCAATCGTCATGGGCGTACAATTAACCTAAAAAAATAAATAAAAAACAATAATTTTTTTTTATTTATTTATTTTTATATATTAAGAGAAGAGGATTCTTTATACTGTACGGCATTGACGATTGGTTAGGTTAAGTCGTGCTAGTTTGGTTAAATAAAAAAAGACTAATATAAAAGCATTTAATACGTCCTTAACTAATTACTTAAAATTGGGAAACATAAACCTACCGTCTGAAGTTATGAAAACGTCCTTGAGGACTTCCCATGTCAAGAATAGCGAACCCAATTTTACCATGTCAAGAATAGCGAACCCAAAAATTCCCTTGTCAAGAATAGCGAACCCTGCAGGTGTTGGGTTCGCTATTCTTGACATGATCCCTTTTTTTACCCACCCTGTATATATATATATATATATATATATATATAATATATAATAATATATATATATATATATATTCGCTTCAACGGAGCATTATATATAAAGAGATCACCAACCGGTGTAAAAGTTCCAATAAAATCTGATAATTACTTTAATAATTTTCTAATGCAAGTAAATTTTGATTCAAATAACTTCATAGCCCCCGTCCCAATTAATTTAAACGCTCACCCACAGGGGCACAACAATAGATCTCCCAGTAATAATAAATTAATGATAATCATACTAGTGAATCTATTCTAGTGTTTATTACTATATGCTTTAAGGTAAGAACCTCCTAGTATTTTCTATTGTCATCATTTGATCCATTGTTGTTATAGTTATTGGTGTATCTGTAAAAATGAATAAAAATAAATGAATAAATAATTTGATGATAGGAATACGAGTATATTTTATTATTAATTGGTTAATATCGATTGATTGGTGATGTCACTTCCCTTAACGAAATAGTAAATAGAGACATCGTAAGAGTATGCTACTAGCTGAAAGCCAGTAAATTATCCTTCAATAAAAACAAAACAAATTTCTTTCTAATCACAAAAAAGAAATCAATACCAGATTCCAATATTATTGTCGTCTTGCGCTACATTTAGCTCTGTAGTGAAGGGAAATTATTTGGAGTTATGCGTCATGACAAACTATCCTTCCATCAACATATTGAAAATGTAGATCATAAACTATCGAAATTCTCGTTTATATTAACAAAATTACATTTCCTTCCTACAAATACACTTTAAATGCCACACTTCTCTCTAGTTTATCCATATCTCACATACAATAATACAGCATATGGGAGTGCGTGTGATTACATCATCAACCCTTTAATTATACTGTGAACCAGAAGAGAATTATTAGAAAAACAAACAAGAGTGATTATTATCCTCATACATCTGGATTCTGGAATGTTCAAGCAACTGCGTATATTAAAATTTAAAGATATATTTGAAGTACAGATGTACTCCCTAATGTTCAGAGTTATAAAACAATCTGCTCCGACCATATTAATCGAAAATATAACGAACAATCAAATACGACACGAACATCAAACAAGGTATATGGAGAGTGAATTATGGAACAATCTAGCGAATGACTTAAAAACAATCAATGTTCTCTCATCCTTTATGAAACGATTAAAACTTAACAAATTCCAAAGTTACTGAAGGCACTCTTCTTTCTCTTTGCTAAGATTTTCATTATCCTTCTTCTAAAAATCTCTCCTATTACTTTTCACCACACTCTTCCTCTAGCCACCATACTGTAAAGACGTCTCCACTCTGCCTCTTAAAAGACTTTTGTGGACTGTGGTAAATATTCTTTTTAGCACATATCGGTGTTTTACGACAAAAACATATTTTTCTGGTCAAGTTTTAGTCGTTTTGCACGAACCTGACATCCTTTTCCTGTGCAAATGTGTAGTTTTTGAGATATCGTCACTTGAAAATATCACAAAAATTATGTGTTTGCGCAGAAAATGGATATCAGATTCGTGCAAAACGACTAAAAATTGACCAGAAAAATGTTTTCATCTTTCTCTAATAAATAACCTAACCTAATCTAACCTTAACCTATCCTAACCTTAACCTATCCTAACCTAACCTAAACCTCAAAATCAAAGGAAGGGCACAACATATCGCGAATATGTACGGCTGATAACTAAATGAAGAGCGAAAAAATCAACATATCTCGAATACGGCTACTAAATGAGGAGCGAAAAAATAAAAAATGGCGAAATCACTAGATAAAAACTAGATATTTTCAAGTGAAGATATCTCAAAAAATACACGTTTGTACAGAAAACGGATGTTAGATTCGTGCAAAACGACTAAAAATTGACCAGGAAAATGTTTTACTCGAAAAACACCGATGTGTGCTAAAACGAATATTACCCTGGACTGTTTATGGATATCGTGTATTTCTATAAATAAAAATCTCTCCATCTCAGACATGTCAACTCTCACGGATTTTCCGTGAGACTCACGGATTTTAAGTCTCAAACTCCCTTGTGTGGGATATGTTTCCAGTTATCAAAATCAGGTACAGGGAAAATCAGGCAAACTCTCACGGATTTTCGTACTTCAAGGTTGACGTCTCTGCCATCTGTTGGTACTTAATATTATTAAGTTGTGAAATAGTGTGGGATAAGTATCTATTTCCTAATTTAAAAATGCCATTTACAAAATACCGATGCACTGTATGTTTATTTCAATATACTAGAGACATTTATGTTGATGATTCTAAAGGCGGGAATAGCGTTTGCAAATTTTGCAATTTGAAGTCATATATTGATGAAAAGTTTCATGAATTGATGAAATGTTTAAGAATTTTACTAAAGAATTTAATTAAAAATTCGAAGATAGTGTAATTAAAAAAATTAATGGTGACTTGCCAAAAAGTCTTTGCGTACTTAATATATTAAGAAGTTTCAAATGCTGAAGATAATTTAAAGGGAGTTGAACTTAATAATTCTTCGAATTCCGTCGCAAAATTAAACCATCATATTAAACAAGTTGAGGATAATGCCAAAAAAGTCGATGCAAAAGTTGAAAGAATTGTCAATGATATTAAGTAGAAGAGAAGTAGTTCAACTGTTGGTAGTTTTACTTTGGTTAGAAACAGTGCTAAGCCAAAGGCATCGTCAAGTTTTTGGCTGAATTGTTAGAATCCATTTAGTCTACTCAAAACAATAGAAAACGAAGACGAAACTGCGTTGTTAAGCTCGTCTATTGTTAGGTATATGGATAAAGAATTTTGCTTGAGAAAAATACAGTAAAACAAAAGAAAATATGCTTCAGGCACTAAAATAGAAAGAATTGAACATGATGTGAAGAATTTAAACTTAGAAACTGCAAATTCGCTGTTAATTTCCCACGTTGAAGGAAATGACTTGTACAATTTCAGTAGCAGGATGGAAGAAGAGTTAGGTAAATATCGAAGTTTGATTAAATCTTTGAAAGATAAGGCGAATAATGTACAGATTTCTGGGGTTCTTCCGAGAATTAATGAAAGTAATAGATTGTTAAGTAAAGCAATTTACTTCAATATTAAATTAGAGGCTATGTGCGTCCTTGAAGCAGTAGAATTCGTTAACTTTTGATCAGATTTCAATTCAGCAGATTTGTTCATTAAAGATGGCGCTCACTTGAACGCAATAGGTAATTCGCGACTCGGGAGATTGATTGATCAAAAAGTGAGTAAAGTTTACTTAGAACCATTTCGTCTTGCTTACGTTTTTTCTCGTTTAGGAAATGTAACTCGCCAGCCACAGGGAAACTGAGCGCGTATAGGAAAACAAACAGTAACGTAATAAATATTTTAAAAGGAGTTTGTTTTTTCAATGCGAGGAGCCTAAGGAATAGTTTAACGAATTTAAAGCTTTAGTTCACGTTGAAAATTACAACATTATGGCAATAACTGAATCGTGGATTAAAAGTGGGGATCACCTGAAGATCAGGGTCCCCAGCCTTCTCTAGTTAGCCTGATAAGGCTAACTAACGAAAATATCACGACCTAACTTAACCAATCGTCAAGGGCGTACAGCTGACTTAACGATTGGTTAGGTTAGGTCATTATATTTTTGTTAGTTAGCCTTATAAGGTTAACTAGAGAAGGCTGGGGGCCGTGATCTTCAGGTGATCCAAAAGTGGAGACAGGGACTTTAATGTGAATATCATATTAAAGATTATAAACTTTTTAACAAGGATAAAAGTGGTAAAATGGGAGGTGGTGTACTCTTACACTGTAAAGAAAATCTCCTAGTTCAAAAGACGGTTAATGCCAGCCATCAGTTTGATGGGATCTTTTCCGTTTGACTGCCGCCATTGAAACATAATTCAACTTTTTGTATTTTGTATTTTAACTGAAATGTCTTGATGATACAAAATAAGTTACTTTATAAAAAAGCTTTTCTTAATTTCCCCTTCAAATTTTGTTTCTTATAAACAATTTTAATTACTTTCAAGAGCCATGCTTAATTTTTAAGTTTTAATCGTGTACTCAGAAAAATAAGGGGATCACCTGAAGATCAGGGCCTCCAGCCTTCTTTAGTTAGCTTTATAAGGCTAACTAACAAAAATATCACGACCTAACCTAACCAATCGTCAAGGTCGTACAGTTGACCTAACGATTGGTTAGGTTAGGTCGTGATATTTTCGTTAGTTAGCCTTATAAGGCTAAGTAAACAAGGCTGGGGGCACTCACCTCTTATGTTTCAATGGCGGCAGTCAAACGGAAAAGATCCGTTTGATGTAATTATTTCGGAAATTAGAGCTAATAATTTTATATTTAATTTTGGGGTTGTGTATAGACCTTCTTCACAAGGAGTAGAATTAGACGTTCAAATATATAACATTTTAAGTAGCATAGCAACGCATAAGGAATCAGTTATTGCCGGGGATTTTAACTGCCCAAATATTAATGTCATTACCTTAAACAGTGATGCTGTGGGTTTACGTTTGATAGATTTTCTACAAGATAATTTTCTTTTTCAAAAGTATTAGAACCGACTTGCGGTGAGAATATTTTGTACTTGGTTTTAACGAAAAAGGATAATTTAGGAATCACCTGAAGATCAGGGCCCCCATGTATTCTCGTTTTTTGCTTTACAATACCAAATATAATAATAAATTAAATTGAATGCCCGGTTAGGTCAACTGTACGCCCTTGACGATTGGTTAGATTAAATCGTGATATTTTCGTTAGTTTTAACGAAGATATCATTTGGTAATTGGATCTGGGGTCCTGATCTTCAGGTGATCCTAATTTAGTTCAGAATGTAGACGTCGGAGAAAGTTTACGCAATAGCGATCATAGCATGATACGCTTTTTGGTTAATGTTAAAACTTCTAGAGAATTAAATAACTTCATGGGGCCTGATTTTAGGAGAGCAAATTCAAATGACTTTAGAGCTTCATTAACTTTAATAATTGGGATAAACTGTTAGCCCTAAATAGTGTTTTTAGTACGCGGGATAATTTCAAGAATATATCCATAAATTTAAACGAGCGGTGTGTACCTAGGAGAGTTAAGAGAGATGAATTAAATGTGCAACTTAAATAGTGAAATAGAAATATAGGTAAAGCAATAACATATAGAAATGTAGCCTACAAGAGGTATAAAAGTTTTTTTTTTTTCTGCTTAAGGTGCTTCAACCCTACTGGATTATTAAAGGATCGTGCGCAGCAGCACTTTCAGACATATATAGATTTACGTAAAGATACTACACGTTTAAATAGATGTGCTAAACGCGATTTTGAAATTCAAGCAACTCGTGAATGTAAAGAAAACCCTAAGAAAGTTTACGATTACGTTAAAAACAGAAATTTCCTAAGGACAATATTGGGCTACTGGTAGACTCACGTGGTAACTTAACAAATAACTATGGGAAGATAGCGATAATTTTCAATAATTTTTTTTCCATTAGTTTTTACAGTTGAGGATACTTCTTTTATTCCGAAGGCAAATAATATGCTCAGTGACGTAAATGGAACTTTTTCAGTGCTTACTGACATAATTGTTTACAGTGAGGAGATAAGTAAAAAATAACAGATCGCCAGGTACAGACGATTTTTACCCAAAGCACCTAAAAGAGTTAAAGAATGAAATACTTGATCCTTTAGTTCAAATTTTATTGTTTAACAAATTTATTGGAAAATTTTCATGAAGTCATCGGTATTTATAATTGTAGTAGAGTGGTAGATATAGTATGTTTAGATTTCCAAAAGGCATTTGACAAAGTTCCATATAAATGATTGTTAGAAAAACTTAAAGCTCACGGAATAAGGGGCCAAGTTCTTAATTGGATTGATAATTGGTTAACTAGTAGAAAACAGAAGGTAGTAATTAATGGGAATGAGTCAGGGTGGGCTAATGTAACTAGCGGTGTTCCGCAAGGGTCCGTTTTGGGACCAGTCCTTTACATAATATAACGATCTTCATGCAATTTTAGTGAGTAAAATTTCTAAATTTGCCGACAATGCTAAAATTGCGAGTAAAGCAATTAGTTTACTAGGTAGAATCTACAGCGGGATCTTAATAATTTAATAGAGTGATCTAATACGTAGCAAATGAAATGTAACGTAGATAAATGTAGTCATGCATGTAGGTAATCACAACAGTAAATTTAACTACACTATGGGAAATAGTGTGTTAAATGAAGCTTCTGAGGAAAATGATTTAGATGTCATTGTCACTGATGATTTAAAATTCTCCAAACACTGTTCAGTCGCCAGCAGTAAGGCTAATACAATATTGGGTTTTATTTCTCATAATTCTGAATATAAATCTCAAGATATCGTTTCTACCATTATCCAGTATAAGTCGCTTGCCATTATATAAGTCGCTCATTTAAAACATGCTGTACAGTTTTGGTCGCCCTATATGAAGAAGGATATAGAAATGGTAGAAAGGGTTCAGCGCAGCGCAACAAAGTTTATTTAAGCCTTACGTGGTAAACCATACGAAGAGAGACTCAAAGAGCTGAATTTGTATACGCTTAGAACGCGGTGTTTAAAAGGCGAATTAATTAAGGTGTTCAAAATTTTAAATCGTTTGGATAAAGTAAATTATGAGAATTTCTTTAACTTGGACAAGAGGAACATGACGAGAAATAATGGTCTGAAAATTAGGGGTAAAAGATTTGAGACAAACGTTGCGAGGGGGTTCTTCACCTGTAAGATAGCAGAGAGGTGGAATAGCCTAGCAGCGTGGGTCGTGGCCGATTTTCCTTTTGTTTTAAATGTAGTAGGTGTTGATCGGCTCTGGTTACAGAGCACTGAGAATTTTTAAGTGATACCCCATTGGTAGAGACGGGAAGCTTGATGAGAATTTTCGGGAGTTAAAACCTCCGAATAGTTAATTAAGTATATTAGGAGGGCTACTCTTTAAGTACATAGTGTTTATTTATTGAGATAGAGGCAGTGATTTCCCTTAAAAGATGTAAATGTAGTAGGAAGTGCTGGTCTGGTCTGGTTACAGAGGACTGGGTGTTGTCATTGGGAGAACGCTGGAGAGTCAAAACCTCCGAATAAACCCACAAAGGGGGTTATAAGGGGAGTTGGTTAGGGTGGAGTTGGGAATGGTGGTGATCCCTTTCCATCGTGAATGTAGTAGGAGACGCTGGTCGGGTCTGGTATCAGAGCACTGGGAGTTTTCAAATGATACTTTTTATTTTTATTTCTAATAGAGGAGAATTTTCCGGAGCCAAACCCTCCGAATAGCTAATTAAATTATTTTGGGAAGCCACTCCTCTCTCCTATTCTTTCTTTCTTTTGCTCCTTCGTTCCTATTTTTTTCATTTTTAAAAGGGTGCTGCTTGAGAGAGGGCTAGTTAAGATAGAGAACAATACTACTTCTACTCTTTGTAATAAAACTAGTAGGAAGCGCTAGTCGAGTTCGGTTTCAGACCACTGGAAGTTCTCAGATGGTACCCCATTGGTAGAAAAGGGAAGCGTGATGGGATCTTTCGGGAGCCAAAACCTCCGAAGAATTGTTAGTACTTTTTAGATAAATCGCAGAATAGCTACCTTAGCTAGCTGGAGCAAGTTTTATAGTTTTATATGGAAGTAGTGATGTTCCCTTTTGCAATAAATGTAGTAGGAGGTGCTGGCCGGGTCTGGTTTCAGAGCACTGGGAGTTCTCAGACGATGGAAACTTTATTAGATCTCTTGAGAGTCAAAACCTCCAAATAGTCATGCTCATCTCCGGGGAAGCTACTTAGTTATAACGGAACTTTAGTTTTAAATATTGTACATCAAATTTCGTAATAAAAATAAATAAATTTCGCAAATAAGAATTATGCATATTAGTATTAAGCATTATTATTCCCCATTATGCATGGGGAATTCTTAAATTGTAGATCTGGCCAGTTGGAGATATTTTCTGGACCAGTGCTCCTTTATGTTTGTTTAAAATTTTCTTCCTACACTTAGTCCTTCCTCCCCTTACTTTAGGGAGATTCCTCTGATTGTTTTGTGCTCCACATAGCATGATCAACCACCGAGCAACTAATTTTTTATCACTTGCCTCATAAATATTTCTAAGTGGGAGACTCTTGAATTTGCCGCAGCAACAACGGTTGATCATTCACGAAACACTTTCATGCTCCATAAGGGACAAGTACGCAGGGATAGATACAGGCCCCCCCCCCCCACTGATATTTCTCCCCGGAAAGAGATTTTCTCTGCTCTCATGGTGGCACAACACCGCGAAGTATGAACAACTCAGTATATCACTTACCGCATAAACACCTTTCATGGCGGGAGACCGGTGATGTAGAACTCGAGACCTGTCTCGAAACCTTTTTTACTGGTCTCGGTCTCGGCCATGGTGGTCTCGACTACAGCACTGCGGTAGACCCAAGCTGAATACTCGCGACATTCAAAGAGTTGGCATACACATACACACGACAGACACCCAATTACAGAAAACACTCTCAGACACTCGCTTACCTTGTTAATAGATTAGATAAGTGTTTTATGGAAATGCATAGTATTATCTGGGTAATCGGACGCAATATATGATAAATCTTCCGCACGGTGACTGTGCAGTCTACGGCGAAACGATGCAACGACGAAATGGGGACTTGTGTACATAACTGTCACAGATTTGTGACTGCTGCTCCACTCAACTAGAATTGTGATCACATAGAGCTGATGTGACTTCTCACTGCTATCCCAGACTAATACTATCCAAATAGAAAAATAATTTTATATAACAGAACACCTTAATATTAACGAGACAATATTACACGAGCTTGCCAATCTTTTAATTTTACTTTGGGAATGATTTTCTTACAACTCAATTACACTCCCACATTCAAATTTAACTCAATTAGTTAACACAAAATGACCCAATTTGTTACAGTGGAAAATCTTAATAATAATTAGCATTTACAATTTAGCAATTAGAATTCAATACGTAACTTAACAGTATTAGGTACTTTTCCGTTATACCCCCGCAATTTCTTCTTTCCCGGTTAGGTCAACTGTACGCCTTTGGGCCTTGACAATTGGTTAGGTTAAGTCGTGATATTTTTGCTAAAATATTCGTTAGTTTTAACGAAAATATCACGACTTAACCTAACCAATTGTCAAGGGCGTACAGTTGACCTAATCGGGAAAGAAGAAATTGCGGGGGTATAACGGAAAAGTACCCAGTATTATTCCTGTAATTATACCCGTATTAGATGTGTACACAATTTCTCAATAAATTAATTTCTTAATAAATTTACACAGACAATTAAAATAAATTTTTAAGGACTAAAATTGATTAGTCTTCCACCTTAAACTGTAATACTTCATATAACTTGTGCTCATTACCATAATCTAAAAACACACTACTGGGCCTCATCATTATGCAGGGCCATACCAATGTTAGCTCCAGTTGTAAGCATTGCCGGGTCACGCTTTAACACTTTATGTACCAAAAACTCTTTCAGAATGCCACATTGAACGAATAAACCTTATTTTTGCACCTCAAGCCCTTGTGCTTAGTCTCCAGATAAATTAGTTTTCTTTCATTGGGCAACCAACAATTGAAGCGGATTGTTCTACTTGCGGATACTCCAGAGAAGCCTCCAATGATCTTGACTCTGGAACTTTGTACTTGTACCAGCTTGCAATTTTTCCCAGTATCCACTAAGAACTCGTCTTGTCTGGCTAGTGCTCATTCGTCCATGGGTGGGCCCTTCTGTCCTTTACACTCATTCAAGTTGGAGTTACTGGCAAACCGACAAGCTGTTCAGTGCCTTCACTGACTCTACTTTTAAATAAAATCATATTATAAATATCTGTGCAATGGAACAATTGCCCCACCATATTCTTACAAACATCCAAATCTTGCCCTACACACAATAGATATATTTTTGATTTACAACAGCATAATAATTTATCTGATCTTAGCCTATATGTCCATTTACATTTTACTCTTGGTCTTAGCCAATATGAGAAATTTGGCAGTAGTAGTATAACAACTTCAATAGATTATAGTAACTCCAAATCTGATGTAAAATGAGGTAAGTAATACCCATGCCCCTTTAGTCATGCCATTTATCCAGAAGGGGACTCAACAAGCTTGCAACTAGCAATTTAGTTTGAAGAGTAATGGCTATTGGGTCATCTCTGCCAAATTTCTCAGTTTTGACCTCAACTCGCAATCTGTTTTTATTTAGGTCCTAATTTCACAAACATTGCTTGCCCTTCCTCTGTGTGCCTAGTATCTATTTATTTATTTACAACATTATTGCTTACTTCAGAGATTTAATTAGTTTGATACAATTATAATCGTTCAGACTACCAAGCTTTACCATTTATCTGGCCCACATCGAGTTTCACACGAACCATATTGTCCTAGGTCAGCGGTTTTGAACCTTTTTCTTCTTCTGTACCCCTTGAACTCTTTCAAGGGATTTTCTGGATTTTCGAGAGTCATAGAGGATTTTTACTTTCTTTACGACCGTGTGACTCGTGGCCGTTCGTTAATCGTATATAAAATTAAAAGGGTTATATTTTCAGGACCCCGTAGCGTAACCCCTAAGATTCCTTCAAGTACCACTGGGGTCACGCGTACCCCAGGTTCAGAATCACTGTCCTAGGTTATGTGGCAACTTTACAATAATTAGTTGTTCCCACGTGACCAATTCTGGCCAGTTAGGATCTTTGTAACAGATACAGGGAGCTGGTCTCTGTGAAGCTCGATATGTCCCTTATATCTTAACTTACATCCGTTGTTATATGTAAATTTGTTGTCCTTACCAAGGTCATCTGCTAGATGACTCTCATCTATTGTTTCCTACACTCTAATCAATTTAAAGCGCACCTTATGATGTGCCCAAACAGCATTTCTAACTTAGCGACACAACACTCAGTCCCATGGTAAATTGAAGAAAATTTTTTGTTTACTTTGTGTCAGTTTTTTGTTTATTTTGTGTAATTTTTTGTTTACTTTGGTGTATAGCAAATCTGTTTTGCCATACATCAGATTCCATGCTAAAATTCGCCAGACCGACTTCCTTACGCACCACATCTATTTTGACATGCTACAATAATAAATAAATAAATAAAAATCCTTAGAAAAATGCATGGTGTAGATTAGATCAGTGGTTTAGTGGTCATGTTATCCTTTATTTTCCTCTGTCTTCTAATGCGTATCTCAGTACACGTGATAAGTGTACGCATGGTGTGAATGAACTCTGAAGCTATTCTTTTCATTATACTTCGTCCTACTTTCCTATAAATCTTCTTTCACCATTATTTTCTGTCAGCAGTGGCTGGCGGAGGAGGGAGAGAGCCTTGTCTGTTCAATACTTGACTATTACTACTATTCCTTTGTGAAAGCTTTACGGGTCTATACTCGTAAGTGTAACTTTTCTACTTCCTTCTTAAGCTAGCCTAGAGTGGATCTTAGGGTCTTTGTTAGCCTGTAACTCTATAACCTTACATTTCATTATTCTTTGTACTAAGCTTCAAATAAAAGTATATGTCCTACTCTGTAAGTTCTCATTAGTCTTTTAAATCTATTATAAAAATCTATAAAATCTTGTAATGATATCTATTATATAATTATATCCACTGTTGTGTACGTTACCTCCCGAAAATGGCGGCGCTACTGCTACCGTCACTTGGGCCAAAATGTAGCGGCGCTATCTCTACGGCTACTCATTTGGAAAAGTAGCCCGCTACCGCTACTTTTGAAAAGCATTCAAAATTGGAATAATAATTCCTCAATACGTATGTGTAATTTGCGCAAGTATTAGAAAATATCATCAATGTACATACTGTATCTATAAATCACAAATTTAGCAGCTAAGTTGTTGCTTTCAATTATGAGCAACTGTGTGAGGAAAAAAAGGTGTATACTGTATAGAACAATAGGACATGAATAAAGCAGGCAAAAGGAAGAAACTAATATCTTGTTACATCATCTTCTTTAGTGGTGGGATAGTAAAATTTGCGTTGATTCAATTCCCAGTTCTTTTATTTGATTGCTAATAATGTAGGAATAAGTACTACTGGTAGAACTGGACTATTTTATACTACTTTTTGACCACACCCTAGTGAAAATAATAAAAAGTTAAATACGCATTATTTACTTAGAATAAAATAAGTGTGACTACATGTATGCGGCAGCATCAGGAACTCGATGCTGACCAAGTTAAATATAGGCCATTCCAGCTGATAACGCAGCAGACTTCCAAGCACCACCACGTCGTTGTTTGACCAAAATTTAATTTTTCATTTATTTTATTTATTATATTATTACCTTGTAAATTATAAGAACAAAAATGGCTTTAATTCACTTTAAATATAGCGAGTAGCGGTTGGAATTCCTCTGAAATGTAGCGCCCCTTACTGTTTTCGCTACTTTTCCTCAAAAGCAGCGGCGCCACCGCTACCGCTACATAGCGCTGCTACTCCCAACACTAATTATATCTAATTAGTAGATTTCGTCCTGTAAAGTGTGCACGCTTGCTAAAGGCAATTTCTGTCTGTATACAACATCTGTATTTAATAATGAAATTATACTCAGCTATGAAGACCATATATTTGTAAATAAATAAATAGATAAAAATAGATAGACATTTGATTTTTAAGAAATCTGCCATACCTTTAACCTTGGAATAAACTAAAATTAAAAATATTTTTTCTTGGTTTATATAAATTATAACTGTGCTGCAGAAGTGCTTCACATTGATACTATCAATTATCCTTGACTTAACTCACAAGTGTGTGTGTCGACAATTTTGACCTGTCTCTTACGTCACCATCCTTTTCTTCCCTGTCTTCACTGCAACCCGTTTGCAACCAAATTTCTAGCCAAGTTTCTAGCCCTGCTGTAATTGGCTCTCCTGAATCATAGCCGGAGATGCACACGCGGTATCTCCGCCTTTCACGCGTTGCAAAAGGCACTCCGGGATTATAACGGCCTTTCCTAGGTGAGAAGAGGCTCGCGGGCCATAAGTTTAACGGCTGACTCTCCGTTGTTCATTCTCAGGCCATATAAATGCAAATTCCTTCTTGTTATTAATTCTCGGGCCATTTATCGCTTATCTTTATTCGCTTGATAATTGTTGGGTAGATAAACTCGTCCTCTAACAATATTTACACCTGTTTATAACTAGAAACTTGTTAAAAATGTTGAAAAAAACATAAAATACATTTGAACTAAATTAAAAGTAAACACTTTTATATCCGGCGTTGTAGAAATGTATCTTATCTTACCGCAGATCAAATTCCTGGAACAAACAAACAAACAAACAAACGAACGAACAAACAAATCTTTTCGCGCGCGAGAGAAAAGCGGCAAAGCGACTGAGCATTATTATTATTATTATTATTTCAACGAGTGAACGAAACAAAGTGAAACGAAGCGAAAGTAAGTGAAAACGTGATATATTAATAACGGGGATAATTAAAGCTTTCCTCAACATCGGATCAATGCAGCTGAGTCCCTTTTAGGGGAAATAAATAAAGTCGCGTAATATTTCGCTCATTCTGAAAATATAGCGTTCATTAATGTGAAAATAAAAGCAAGATAGGTAGCTAATTAGGCGATATTTTTAAAACTCGCACTATATATATATATATATATATATATATATATATATATTATGAATTAATTCCTGAACAATTTATTCGAACGAGGGGGAACTCATATATAAAAATAATTAATTAGGAATTAATTCTGAAGCATACAGAATAATGATCAAGAAATGAGGCTTAACAAAAAGAAATCTCATTTCGTTTTCTATAATGAATTACTTTTTTTTTTTACATCTAAATCGAGCACAAACTGAAATAAAATTTTAATATATTAAAATATTAAAAATTATACAAACAAAATAAGTTTAATTAATTTTAATGAATTGTATAAACAATTAGCACAAATAATTATTAAAAGGGAGTTTCTATTTTTGTTGTTTTCGAGAACACTGGCACATATATATATATATATATATATATATATATATATATATATATATATATAGGGTGTTTCAGAAGGAAAGGTCAATACTTCGGGAGGTGATAGTATCGGTCATTGTGAGAAAAAAAGTTCATATGAACATGTGTCTAATTCTGAATGGTTACGGAGATAGAGCTGTTTGAATCTACAAATACAAAAGCATTGTTAATGGTAATCAAGAAAGAGAAACCAATTACTGTTTCTAACATTTAATGTTTAAACATTGGCATTTTGAATGGTATCAGATACAGAAATGACAAATTTGTTACAGTTTACAATACGTTTTCGAAAATCCCACCGTCAACCTCAATGCACTTTGCAATTCGTGTGCGAAGATCGCGTGTTGTTCGTCTGAGTTGATCTTGACGTTCCTTTATGCGGGTAGCAGCATCCAAAATGCGCGCGAGCAATTCGTCTCGTGTATCCACCTTTTTTTTGTAAATTTGACTTTTCATCCACCCCCACAAACAATAATCTAACGGAGAGAGGTCTGGAGACCTTGGTGGCCATTGAATGGGACCACCGCGGCCGATCCATCGACCAGGGAAAGTTTGATTTAGGTATTGCATCATCAGACGGGTAGAATGTGGAGGAGCTGCGTCATGCTGAAAGTACATACCAGCGCGTGTAGCCAAAGGAACATCCTCCAATAGTCCTGGCAATTCATTTTGCAGAAATTCTAGGTAACTTTGTCCTGTAAGACGATTCTCTAAAGTAACAGGGCCAATCAGCTGATCATCGATGATACCGCACCACACATTGGCAGAGAAGCGATGTTGAAAATTTGTTTCCACAGTGGCATTTGGATTTTCGTCTGACCACCGATGAGAGTTACGAGTGTTGTTGATACCGTCACGGGTGAAAGTAGCTTCATCGGTGAACAGTATTAATCGAAGCAATCGGCGATTACACAGGTCAACAAAAAAAACATTTTTTTTCGTTGCCAAGGAAATTCGTACGAATTTAGGGTATTTTGGGGTTGCTGAATTCCAAAATGAAAGTAGTTTTTCCGATTTGGCTCTAGTTCTTGAGATAATGATTACCCTCAATTAATAGGAAACGTAACCATAACGCGTGCATATGGGAAACTACCGGAACATTCTAGATGGTGAGACCGAATAAAATGCCATTATGTATTTCATGTGTTTACTTTTGTATGATTTGAGACAATTTCAATGCGATTTGTAAGTAGGCTCCGCCTGAACATTAAATTTTTTGCATTTTTACGTGTTTCAATGGGGTACCAATTATCTCATAAATTAGAGCCAATCTAGCAAAACCGATGTCATATTCGGAATCAGCACCACAAAGTTACCCCAAAATCACTCTAATATGATTGGCAATAAAATGAGTGTTGACCAGTGTTAGCATTTACCCAATGACAAAATTCCAGTCTCATGGCAGCGTCTCCTGGTTGAAGGTGTTGTACACGCTGTACATGATATGGCTGCAAGCCTTCCTCACGTAATGTTCGCCATATTCTTGTGTGGTACACCGAGACGTGTAGAAATTCTTCGTGAGCTAGTAGTAGGACTACGCTCTACCAACTGAAGAATGTTTTCCACTTCATCCACATCTTGTTGATCTTCACGTTTAGATGAAACATGAGCGCTGGGAAGTGTACCAATCTCACGCAATGTGTTGAAAACCCTGGTAAACACTCTTCGATCCGGAATTCTGCGGTTCGGAAACCGTCGACGGTATTCTGCAACAGCAGCTGTTGCACTTCCATCGCAAAAACCGTAGACATACACCATATCTGCATATTCGGCATGTGTGAAGGTGTGTGGCATTCTTAACACTGCTTCAAACACCAAACAATGTCACTCACAACAGTCAACTGTCGATTGGCTTATGTTACATGCATACATTACAGCTTACATGGTTCAAGGTTATAGGGGAGGGAAGGGGGAGGAAGAGCTGCGCGCGCATCTGATTCAAACAGCTCTATCTCCGTAACCATTCAGAATTAGACACATGTTCATATGAACTTTTTTTCTCATAATGACCGATACTATCACCTCCCGAAGTATTGACCTTTCCTCCTGAAACATCCTGTATATGGAATAACACGCAAAAAACTCGTTGCGTATACATGCGTATATTGAAGTTCTGAATGTACTGTTTAGGTTAGTTTTAAACCCTAGACCCTAGACCCTATACCAAAGCTGGGTCCTATCTGCTTAGCATATTTGCTTAGTAGATGGTTGGTGGGGGAAGCTATATTTTGGGGCCTCTTTGCTAGTGACGCGTTGCCTACGTTGGGCCAGGGGCGGATCCAGAACACAATTTTTTTTAGGGACGAGCGGTCACCTTCCAGAACCTGAGATTATAATACATTGGCAGGCAACTGGTGTGACAGAATTGCCAACAATTATCACGTATTCGTTCTGCGTATAAAGAATGCAGGAAGGTATCTGTTTTTGGTAAAAATAGTCAATTCCTTAAGATGACAGTAAGCTCCAGTGAGGCATAAAATTAGCGCAACAACATTTACATTACTATTTTATTAAGCATCATCATCATTAGGGGCAATTAAAGAAAAATATCTATTAAATGACTCACTTTAGAATATTAATGTGCCCCTATACATGTATACACTCTTTTTGCAACAGCGATTATTTTTATAGGATGCTTCATTTTAATTTTGTAGTGTCTCTTTTTGTACGTTTCCCACCTCCTTCTTTCTTTCACTTTCTTTACCTTTAAGGTTTAGAGGCCTCATGGTTTGGGGGCGATCGCCCGCCCCCCCTCACCCCCCTTAAATCCGCCCCTGCCGTTGGGCTTCCATCATGAAAAAGAAAACTTCAGTATTTGCAATTAATTATTACTTATTCGAACTATAGTGGATTTAATACCCCGGAAGAGTGCCTTGTTCCATGCACGGTCTTTGTATCACACACACACACACACACACACACACACACACACATATATATATATATATATATATATATATATATTGAGTCCTGATCCATTAGCGGATTATAAGGGGGGTAAAGGGGGCATTTTCCCCCGGCCCCAGATGCTGACCGGCCCCAAGATGCTGACCGACCCCAAGAAACTATGTAAACGCTATAATCTACCGTTGAAATAATTGGTCGACCGTGAGGAAGAAAAAAAATTTCTAGATTCCGCTCCTACAAAACCTAGTTTAGTATCCCATTTATGTGAACAAAGCATACATTTTCTGTAATCACATCTTTGTTTTTGTTTCGTTTTCTGTTGATCAATCCCAGTCAGCTGATCACATCACTCATGTATGATGTATCAGGTAAAGAATTGCGTTTTTTTAGTGTTTTTCTAGTGACACCGGCCCGAAAATATTCATTGCCCCCGGCCCTAACAATGCTTAATCTGGCCCTGTCCTGATCAATTCTCAATTATTGGTAGGACTAGACTCTTCCATAATCTTAGTATGAAGCTCCTCCAGATAGTAGTTTGTGTTGGCAAGAAACGAGGGTGTGGAAAATGATGTGTGGGGTTCGTAAGTCCAGGGTGACGTCCAAATGGCCTTTTCGGTAATAACTTTCAGGTAACGATTCAACAACAGGCGGTAGAAGTTGAAATGAAGGCAAAGAGAAGTAAAATTGTAAGTGTAGTAGATGGAGTGACCATAGTGTACAGTTTGGGTACGTTAACTGTTATTATGAAAAAAATTTACATCTAGATTTCGATTTCTTTTGTTGTCCTGGTTTTGGTTTTGTTTGACCGAGGGTGCCGCGGTAGGTGACTCAGCCGGTGGATGTCGTTCAACTTGTTCAGTAGAAACCGGGGGTTTGTCCGGTGGACGAAGTTGGTGTCGTGGGTGTGTAGTAGTGGTAGTGGCTAGTAACTTAGATACCCGCGAAGATGAAGAAGGATGAGTCACTGTTTGTAGGGAGCTTTCATGTTGTAAAAGGACTTTGTGTTGTTGTTTGTTGTAGAGCTTGGGTAGATGATGGTTGTGAAACTGTTTGACGGTGAATTAGGTAAATTAGGTGTACTAATTGGGACTTCTGGGATTGGTTTTAGTGTAGCTTTATGTGTAGGTTCTAGTGACTCAGTTACCCGCGAGTCTAAGGACCTCGTGATAGGTCGAGCGGCTGAGTTTCGCATATAAACGTAGGATCTTTTTAGCGATCGTCCACAGGGAATGGAAGTGAAAGAGAATCCGGGAGCTCAGCGTAAGCGGTAGCTCCTACTGAGGGGGACTCGAGGTCTGGAGTTACAGGTTCGCAGTCCGAAATTCCTTACGAGGCTTCGAATTCTGGTATCGGGTGTGATTGATAATAGGAGAAGGGGGTTCCTGGGTTCCTGGATCTGTTGCTCAGGAATTGAGGGAGGAAGTCGTAAGTAGTATTTCCAGTCTTAGACTGGAACACAGAATTTCGGCGTTCTGTCTTTCGACTAGGCCATTTCCCGATGAGTGGTATGGAGCTATGTGGACTTTCTGGATGTGAAGTAGCTTTCACAGGTTACTAAACATAGCAAAAGTAAACTCATGGGCGTTGTCCAGTACAAACGTTGTCATAACAAAATCTTATTGCCACGTCTTGGAGATTCTCGGGAACTTCCGCCAGTATTTTTCCAAGGGAAGTTTGGTAATGCAAAATTTAATCCTGGAAACCACACAATTGGTGAAGTTCTGAATTCAGTTTGAGTCGTTAAATATCGAATCAAATTAGAAGTGTTAAAACTTTGCGTTGCGCCTCGAAGAGTGTTTCTATGAAATTGGGAATGGTTTCAAGAAGATGAATTTCACGAACCTCTTCGGGTATGTTTATTCTGGACAAACAGTCTGGAAGGATCTTAAGTTTACAGGGGCGATGAACGAGTGTTGGAGCAAAGTCATGGACAGAGAGAGCACTTGGACAGAGATATGTTAAAATCTAGGAATTGTAATATAGGTTTTTGCAGGAGTTTATCACGGAGAGTAGCGAAAGCGTTTTATTGTTCGAAACTCCAA
The DNA here is from genome assembly GCA_023014485.1 of Bathynomus jamesi. NCBI lineage: Eukaryota > Metazoa > Arthropoda > Malacostraca > Isopoda > Cirolanidae > Bathynomus > Bathynomus jamesi. The sequence goes on along the minus strand of JAJOZX010000457.1, from coordinate 747,417 downwards.
ATGAAGGAACTTTCTTTCTTAACAGATTAGTCATATGGGCTATATCTGAAAATTTAGGAATGTACGTTGCCAACATTCCGCAGAACAGGATAGGTCTGAAGAGTTTGAAGTTTGGCGGGACTTGATCGGATTCCGTTGGAAGAAAGAAAGCCTAAGTATATCAGTGTGAAACGGAAGAATTGACATTTAGTGGGTTTTAATTTTAAAGATTCATAGAAAGGCTATCGAATATATCCTTTAGTTGTAAGAAATGGTCCTCCACGGCGCTACTATAGACTACAATATCACCTAGATACATTAGGCCACGACGTCCTAATGATCCAGACTACCATGTTCATAAGCCGGGAGAAGTTTGTAGACCCATTCAGGCATTCAAATGGCAAAACATTCAATTCGTAGTGGCCTTGATTGGTGGTGAAGGCTGTATACGGCCTTGTTTTCAGAAACAGAGACATTTGCCAATACCCAGAAACTACTGTAGATTGAAAGCTGTAAAATATTTAGCCCTGCCAACCTGTTGCATGACTTCCTGCATGCTCGAGAGTGGGAATCTGACTGAAACAGTTACACTATTGAGTCGTCAGTAGTCAGTGCAATGCCTTAGTGTGCCATCTTTCTTTTCCGACTAAGATCAACGGTGATAAACCAAGGACTCACAGATGGACGAATAATACCTAATTCCAACATCTTTACGGGTTCCTCGACAACCATTTGTTGGAAATGATGGACGCGGTATGTGGAGATGTAGATGGGTTTGGTTTGAAAGGAAAGGGACCAAGCCTGAACAGCCTAATGCAATTCTTTGAGTGCAGTTATGTCCCTGTTTTTAACTAGAAAGTCTAGTAACCGATGAAATAAGAATGAGTTTGCAAGATCAGACTCCAAACATGCCTTATATGAATCACGTAGGAGGTACTTCGAAACACCTGGAAATAGTGTGAAGCATGAAGTATGGCTCGGCCATACTTCCCGTTACCTTAATCTACAAGTATTAAGGTCTAACTTGATAGGAGTCATTCCCACATTTCCACATAGCATTGGAATATAAGAATTCGCACTAGTACATAAGGTGCATGCAAGTTTTAAATCAGAATGAAACATCTGGTTTTCCAGAACATTCTCAACGACTACTGTAGTCACGGTATCTACTCGTGAGTATGCATCTTCGGTTGAGGTGATAATAATAGGAAAACAAACTTGCTCTGAAGGCCCAATAACAACTTCTCACATAACCTTCAACTGAAACTCTTTAGGAGGGATAGGATTTCGACAAATCGCATCTATAGTACGCCTTAGGGGGCTCATGTGGGGCTCAGAACGAGGCTGTGGACCAAATCAGAACATAAACAAGGCGGAGGAGCCGGATTTGATTGTAAGCAGTCATACTCAGGATAACAATAATCTTATAAATTACCAAAATTACCAAGCTAAAAATCATCAGAGTCTGTCACCTGAGAAACAACATAGCGAACCGTTTGGTTTGTCCTATGTAGGATGCATCTGAGTAAAAAAAAAGTAAAATCTTTGTTCTTGCACACGGACATTATTCAAGTTCAAATCAACTGGCCAACAGTTAGCTTTAAGGAAGTCGTGGCCTAACAGAAAATCAGTGATAAAATGTACTGAATCCTGGACGACACTGTTAACATTTCTAAACAAAACACGAGAAAGAAAAATTCCCAGTTTATTAGAAGAATCTCCGATTCTGTCTAAACTAGATTGTTTAATTAAAATAGCAGCGCTACCTGTGTCTATAAGACCTAACATATTTAAGCCTTGGTCTCATAACTGAATAATAATATCGTCACACTTGTCTCTAATAATATAAATATGGGACTGAGACTGAGAAGAGTGAACGGAAACAAAAGCAGAAGCAAGACTCTGTAAATTATGGTGAGGGTTAAAAATGTCTGGTTCAATGCAATTAACGTCAGGAAAAGGAAAATGATAAGTTTCTCTGGTGACATTTGGAACGAATTGTTCTGGTAAGTTACTTTTCCCTGTGCTGGGATGCTTCCAGAGGAGGGTAAGCTTGGTCCTCTGGGGATTGAAGGTGCGAACCTGGGCCCATTGCAGGCAGATAACCTCGATGACCTAAAAAGGTTCAGACTGGTAAGCAATCGCGTAGTCCTGCTGGGGGGGATGTCTGAGGGTCCAGCATACTCCCAGTTATTAGCGGAATTCATGGGATTTGCCGGAGGGCACGAACATTTCGGACCTGCGCTTTACAATTGTACTGCGGTCCTTTTCGCGCAGGAGGTGATCCTCTCTGGTATCTGGGTTGCGGGAGTACGTTAATTGGCTGAAATGACTGGGTCTGCTGAAGTTGCTGCTCTAAGAAATGTTTCCTGACGTGACACTTCCGACGTTTACCAATTGGGTGGCCAGCCTGTTTACAAAAACAAAATGTTCAGCATTCCTGCATTGAGATATCATGTGATCCGGCCGGTGACCGAAGGGTAGATTGTTGTGAAGGTTGTTTGGAAGATTGTTGTTCTTGACAAGGTTGCTATGTCCAAGCTGCCGAGGAACCTTGGTTGTTTTTTGTTTGAGTTTTCTGGCTGCCCGAAGCATATCGAACTGGTTGAGAGGATTTAGTCCGCTCCTCCCGAGGTCGGTGGACATTACTTTCAGAGATAATGGTACTAGACTCTTTTACAAGGCTATCAAGTCTAAAAAATAAAAATCAGAACCTTAACTTAAAAAAATAAGAATTCCGTCCCAAAAATAAGAATATTCATAATATATCTTTAACATTTTATTGTGATAAACAAATGAAATGAAAAATTAAAAAATTAAGAAATAAGAAGAAATTTGTTCTTAGAAATAAGGACACTCGAGAACCCTGCTCTTTTATCCTGTTCAACGAAGTCTATAAAGATACAGCGAAGTCTGCGTTTTGCTGAAATTTCAATTAGTGATGGATAGGTATGTTGGCATACATAGCAGTGAAAGTGCGTAATTAACGGTATGGATGATATTACCCATGGTGTGGTGTGTACGGTTTTGAAATTCGGTGAGGTCTTCGCCTTCATGCCAGCGAAACCAAAATAAATTTGCTATAGCCGTTAAAGGTTGGTCTTCTCCAGTATCTTTCAAATTCTCCAGCAATAAGGTCTTGAATTAATCCCACGTGGTTGCCTCCTGAATTTCGGGATTAGTTTCAACAAACTTGGAAGCAGATCCTTCCGCAAAGTCAACAAACCGCAACGACTCGGAAATCTTTCCCTGGTCGGTGATGATCTTCTCAGCCAATGTTAAACATTTGTTTCTGTGGCTTTCCCTGCTACCGTTCCTTTAAAATTCGTTACCGGTGAAAGGAGGCTAATATGTCTGGAGGCATTGATACCGACGAGGTAGATGCGGAAGCAGAAGCAATAGTGGTATTGTCGATTGTCATTTTGGTGGTCGTGGGATGACGGAGGAGGAATGAAAGATGTGGGAGTGTAAGAGATAGATTGAATTCACGCCCAGAATCGAAGTTGGAATCGGAACGAAGCATACACGCCGTACGCGAAATTAAACAAACAATAAACGGGAACACGCGCTGTAGTTCTAGTGCATAAATATGTATGTACGTGTGTGTGTGTGTGTGTGTGTGTGTGTGTGTGTGTGTGTGTACACCAAAAAATTTATGATGCATAAAAGGTAAAATAAAATAAAATTGTAAATTAAAGCGTAAATTGAGTGTAAGTTAAATTGTAAATTCCTGTATTCCAAAGTGAAATTAAATAAATCTATTTAATCCAACAAAAAAAAAGTTATTTCACTTAAAACCAAATATAAAACAACCAAAACCAATCCAAGTGAATTTTTAAGTTTATAAAAGTAATAAAAAATCTACGGATAATTGGATGAAAAAAAATTGGAAAGAGTTACTGTACCAAAGTTATTCTAGAATTAAAAGAATAAATAAGCGAAATTAAGTTTGTAAATTCTAGAATTTAGGATCATCAAATAAGGAATTTACGTGATGCGTTGGTAGATAGAAGCAGAACGCCGCAGGCCGCAGGCCGTTCTAGTTCAATCTTGAGAAGTTCGGAGTCCAAAAACCAATGAGCCGACTTGATCCAAGAGACGAAGCTATGAAGTATGGTGCCCCAAATCTCATTTCCTTTTCCAAAGGAATGACCTGTAATTTACAGTATATGACGCGTGTGAATCCTGTATAACGAATTAAAATCGCAAAACAAAAAAATATGACACGAAACGCCTCGGTTTACCAGTTCCTAAACCCCAAATTAGACACCTAAATACCCTAACAAGAACTCTAAACCTATCAACAACCACAAATTTGAAAATCAAGATAAATAAGGAAGTTAAAAATATTAAAATAGATTACTGTTTTTAATCAAATAATTGTACAGTTCACAATCGAAATTAATCGAAAAAAATCCTCTTTGAATCAAAAATGAGTCAAATGCAAAAATTGTTTACGATAATTAAAAATAATTAATTAAGATCTTAAAAGATAAAAATAAAAAAAAATTAAATTATTAAAATAATTATGAATAAAAGTAATTTAAATTAATTCAGATATGTATGAAATTAGATTTGAGAATGTTTTTCACTCAAACTTATTTGTAATCAAATTCACGAGTGATTTAATCAAACTTTAGAGGAATTTTAATAGTTATTCATAAAAACTAACTTATTTTACTGTTCTTTCCTCGCCGTCTCATACGCAGTGTGGAATCAAAACAGAGCAATAAAACCCATGTAGGCAAGAACAGCCCACAAAGTGAAGAACAAATTTTGTTTTGTTTCCAAAATGTTCGCGAAAACTGTGCATATTCCGAGCCTATATAAGCGCGAGTCCACTTAAAATCAATCTCATTTTGCTGTTTGCTTTTTCTTGTGAATCTTCACTTTCACGTAGTGCCATTTGATCTCAGCTGGCCTCGGTCCTTCAAGCATCAGTTCAAGCATATACGAAGTAAATCATCACTTGAGGCGACCTACAGTTTCACCCCGTCAGAAGAAAACATCACTTCTGCAAGATTTCTACTGGCGTCATCTTTCTGGCCCTGGCTTCACTCATCCTTCACTACAATTCAATCGGCGCCCTTTCAACAAGTCTCTTTCAATGGGTTCTCAACACATCCTCCCGCTGGTAGGCCAGTACGTCCTCAAACCATCTCCTTCGAAACCCAGGATTGTAAACCTCACGTAGACCCTTCAGAATTATCTACGTCGAAACGCAGGACGGTAAACCTCACGCAGGCCCCTTCAGTCTTCAGAGTTATCTACATCAAAATCGCAGGTCTGTAAGCCTTTTGTAGGCCACCTGCATTTGGCCTACAGTGTTTTGTTACGTCGTGATAGACTATTTCAGATTTAACGCTAAAAAGTCTATTAATTCTGTCTAACCGAGTAGGCCCTTAAAGGTGTCCTCAATATTGTTCAAATTAATTCTCCCGTTACGACCGCAGCAGGCCTATTCAAGTGTTGTATCAATACCGTATTTTGTATCACCTTGTTATTTCGTCCATTCATATATTTTACTTTCTTGTGTAATTACTGATTGCTGTGAATCCAATATCGTACCTTATTACCTCGTTGTTGTTTGATTACTTACTCATTATTATTGTTTTCACCTCATTACCTTAATTATTGTTGCCAGTCATTAACGCAGCGTTTAATGTTTGTACTGTGCAAACCATTTCTTATTGCTGATAATCAGTCAAAGTAATATAGAACAATTACCGTATACACGTGTCAATCACTGTGAACAAATAATATAATCCATTTATTTTTCTAATTAAACAAAAACCACAAAGTCATTTCTATCTCATTTATGAAATATTGTGTATTTGGTTAATAGGTTAAATTGGTGGCCTCAGCCAATTTTTATTTATTTATTATAGTGAGCTGACACATGGGCCACTACAATTGGTGACCCTAAGCCAGTGGTTCTCAACCTTTTCTATACCAACGCCCCTTTACCAATTATTAGACCTCTCAACGCCCCCCCCCACCAGGAAAATTCAATTCTTAAGTCTTGGAATGTTGAATACGGTCATGCAAATCTTCCCTGGAAATGAAACAACAGCTTAACATAACATGAAAGAATTTTATTCAAACAAACAAAAACGCAGTAACGTAAAATAAAAACAATGTGCCACACAAAAATAATACAAAAATACTAGTGAGAGCCTTGCACTTGGTGTTTTCCAGCCAATATCTTCACTGAAGGTTGGATAGAAGTCAGGTTCAACCTCAGTGCACCTGAGGCTGTTATATTAAGCCTGTTACGATATTTGGACTGCATGTAAAGGACATGGCTGAAACCCTGTTCCACTAAATATGAGGTAGGGAATGCCAAGAGAAGAAGACGAGTTCTTTTCCAAAGAACTGGATAACGTTGCCAATGTGTTGCCCACATACCACGCCAGCCAGAGGTGCGGAAGGTTACCTGGGCCTCATCGTCATTTTGTACATCAACAAGCTCCTCCTGGATCTCAACTTCACATTTCGTAACATCTGATTTGAAGGGCTGTACCACCCAGTCAGGAACGTCAAGCTTTTGAAGATCGCTGAATCGGATTTCCATGTCAGCCTTCATCATCTTTAAGTGGTCGATGTAACGGAGTAGATGTTCATCAGTCAGTTTCTCGGACACCTGTGAATAAATTCAATAAAAGCACATTAAAAAACAAGTACTTTTTAAATAAAAATTTCTGAAATTTATTAAAAAGTAAGTATTTAGTAAAATCAATTACCTTCATCAATTTGGGAAAATGAGCCAGCTGACGCCGTCCAATGCCTTCCTGGTATATGTTCAGCTTGGCGATGAAGCTGCAAATTACAGATTTGCAGTGAATCAGCGTCACTTCATTTCCTTGTAATTTAATGCTGATCTCATTCATTTTTTCAAAGATGTCTGCCAGGTAGAAAATATCGCATTGACTTAACAACACTTGTTCCTTGAGAGTTGCATCAGTATCCTCAAAAAACTCTAAAATTGTGCTGAACAACTCACACAAACGGGAAAGACAATTGCCTTTCGAGAGCCAGCGCACCTCGGTGTGAAGTAGCAGACGCTCAAAAATTTCATCATTGTCCCCACAGAGTTGTCTGAACACTCGGTCATTCAGTGCATTGGCCTTTATCTTGTTGATGGCCTTAACTGCCACACTCAGTGACTCGTGGAGAGGAGGGCTGATTTTTTCGCCACTAGATTATGACGGTGCAGCACGCAATGGACTGTCAAAATGTGTGGAGCCCACTTTTTCAATAGAGTAGTGAAACCACGGTACCATCCAACCATGGATGGAGCCCCATCGGTGGCACATGCAATGATGTTGGCAGCTGGAATAGAATTGCAACTCAAGTATTCTTCAACTGCATTAAATATGGTCTGCCCTTTAGTGTCGGTTTCCAAATACTTGGAGAACAAAAACTCTTCGGAAATTTCACCAGATGACAGATAACGAACATAGGTCATCAGCAAAACGTTATTATCTGAGACAGTTGTCTCGTCAGCCTGAAGAGTGAACGGATTTTCTCGCAGAAAGGCACACAACTGCTCCTCACTATCCAATGCCATTTCATTGATTCTCCTTGACACAGTGTCATTGCTGAGGGGGATGGATTTTAGAACCTGCGAAGGGTCACATTCCATAACAGTGCGAATAGCTTCTTTAATAGCAGGAAGAATCAGCTTTTCTCCAACTGTGAATGGCATTCCACATTTGGCAATAAGGAGAGAGATATTATATGAGGCAACTAAGCCCTTCTCAGTTTGGTTTACGTTCTTTTTGAATATGCTACTGATTGTGCTTCTGGCATGTCTTTCTTTGAGGTCTTTAAAGAATGCAAGGTCTTTGTCAGTTTTATCAGGATGGATTTTAATTATGTGCTCCTTCAGGCGTGAGGGTTTCATGGCCTCGTTAGAGAATACTTGCTCACACAGTAAACACATAGGAAGCCGTTGATTCGTAGGAGAAGGTACGAAGCCATAGCTGAGATATTCAACATTATACTGACGACACTTTTTCTTGCCTTGTGACATCGCGAAAACTGTAAAAACATTCAGAAATTTTATTTTTAGTTAAGTTAGCCGTTAGCGTAAGAAATGTTTTTATTTGTATGCATAAAATAAGTTTTATGGTAAACTAGCCTAAATTATACTTCTGCGAGCTGAATATTTTGCTATATCTTTAACAAAATGGAATCATGTTTGCTGTATTAATGTATTTAAATGTTTTTCCTAGCAAGGATGTTACTAACAACTATACTAGACTATATACTAGACAACTATACTAGACAACTATTTAAATGTTAGTTGACTAATAAAAGACGGCTTTAGTAAAATTACAAAAACACTTACCGAAAAAATGGCGTCTACTCACTTCCAATAATTCACAATAAATGACATAATTACTCAAGAGCCATCTATTGAGAGAATGTTGAACTTGACATAGTGACAATTCTCCCAGTAGATGGCGCTTGAGAAATTACATCAGCTGAGTGGATTCCATATTTTTCGGTAAGTGCTTTTGCAATTTTGCTAAATTAAAAGGTTCTACAGTAGTAACCTTGTTTCAGCCACTTAATTTCATTCAAACATTCAAATTTAATGTAGATTCCAGAACTGTGTAGATGAAATTCATTGAAACACATGAACGCCCCCCATTAGCTGACTAACGCCCCCTTTTCAACTAACCAGCTTCTAACGCCCCCCGACACCCAGTGAACGCCCCCTGGGGGGCGGTACCGCCCCCGTTGAGAACCACTGCCCTAAGCATTCGTTTCAATTTTAATTCAGAAATTATAGTAAGCCTATTTTCTAGGCCACTATATATATATATATATATATATATATATATATATAATATATATATATATTACAACTCAGAATGGTATCCTGAGAAACTTTTTATGTTACACACAGACTGTGCATGGAACAAGGAACTCTTCTGGGAAAATTAAATCCACTATAGTCCGAATAAGTAATGGCAAATGACAAATTCTGTCCCAAAGCTGATCCTATCTGCTTGGCAGATAGCTGGTGGGGGAAGCTATATTTTGGAGCCCTGTGGACCTGTTGCCCACGTTGGGCTTCCATCATGAAAAAGAAAAACAATAGTATTTGTCATTTACCATTACTTATTCCGACTATAGTGGATTTTATTTTCTCAGAAGAGTTCTTTGTTCCATGCACGGTCTGCGTGTAACATATACAGGGTGATTCATAAATGTTTCATAAATCGCAGGGTAGTTTCTTGAGACAAAAGTTAAGAAAAAAAGACCATATAAACATAGATCGAGAAACCTGTAGTTTTGAGTTGTAGCACGCGACAGAAAAATGAATTCCTATAGATTTTTTACATGTTACGCAAATAACCAGTGAGGTGTGGTCTAGATTCTAGAAGACCACGTGAAATATTGTCACGTGGTCTCCTACAACACACCTCACTGGTTAAGGGTTAATATAGCCTATCATAGTATTGTCGGGATTTTGAATGTGGCATACTTTTCTGTCCCTCTTGCTACTAACTACTAAAATTGTAGAAGGGAGGTGAAAATACTATATCTGATACCCTCTCGGAGAGTGTTGCGCAACCTGCGGTCGCAGTGCTCAGGAATAAAATCAGCCTACATGGAAAATTGAACTTATTTTTCAAGACAAAATGTCACAACTATGTAAAATCAGACAGAAACTACGTTTTTAACTGAAAAACTCAACTATAATGTTACAGTTTTGCAACTGAAATTATTTCCTGTTAATTAATCTTATTCCTTAGAACTGTAAGTTAATCTATGCCTTTCAAAGAGATACCCACGCCTGATTTCCATTTGTTAATCTTCTTATACAGTATTAGGTTGATGCAAAAAACTTCACTTTTTTCTACGTTAAGGTAAAAAATATGATAATAAAAACCCACTCTAATAGACAGAGTTTATTTCCACAACAGTTTCGATGCTCACTGGATGCCAGTGGGTATTGAAACTGTTGTGGAAATAAACTCTGTCTATTAGAGTGGGTTTTATTATAGTATTAGGTTGAACGGACTAAAAACAAACTAACAGGTTTGACTCCACAGACAGGCAATTTCATTGCGTTGAAATGCAGCCATTGAAGGGAAGCCCAGTTCGAATAAGTGAGTTTCAAGTGGAATTAAAACTTTCAACGCTTCGGACATCAGTTCTGGATACTCATTTTTCCGTGCTATTCAAAATATACATAAGCTCCTGACGGGAATGATAACAGTAGGGATTTTTTCAGAAGAAAGATCAATGAATATGTCGTGTAGGTTTCCTGCAAGTTCGGTAAAATGTACAACCCTTTCACTGAACGGATCAAACGTGCATCTCTTACCAAGCTTTCTATCGTCACATAGGAAAAATTCCTGAGGCTGTTTTTTGCAGTTCAAGTATATGCTGCATCATCATTTAGGGAAAGGAGATTTCTTAGCATAAAAAGGCGGGAAAACGATGCTCCAGGGCCTATGTCTAAGAACATAAATTAATACAAAATATTTTATAATTTTTAAACGTATTTTAAATATCTTTCTTTTTATAACATTTACGAAGAATTATATATATATATATATTATATATATATATATATATATATACTGTACATATATTACTTGAAATATGAAGACTGGAAATAATTGTTAAACTTGTGCTTTAGCCTGTAGGTCTAAGTTTAATTAAGAAAAAAGCCATTTTATATATTTAAATTATATATATATATATATATATATATATATATGGGAATGAACTCAGAATGGTTCCCTGAGGTTTTTTATGTTATGATACACACAGACCGTGCATGGAAAAAGAAACTCTTCTGGGAAAATTAAATCCACTATAGTCCGAATAAGCAATGGTAAATGACAAACACTATAGTTTTTTCTTTTTCATGATGCTAGCCCGACGTGGGCAACGGGTGACTCGCAAAGAGGTCCCAAAAATATAGCTTCCATCACCAGCTATCTGCAAAGCAGATAGGATCCAGCTTTGGGACAGGATCTAGGGTTTAAAGCAGCCTAGCCCTGCTACATTTAAAACCTCAATATAAACAGAAGACTCGCTGCCTTCACGTCAGATTGAATACATCAAAGAAAAAGGGGGTAACTATTATATTTTTAGCCAAAAACCAAAACTTAAACCTCAACTGGCAGAATTGAGCGTCCACTTTTCAAGGCACATAACATGTCCGTTTCATGATGGGAATGAACTCAGAATGGTTCCTTGAGGTTTTTTCTTTGATGTATTCAATCTGACGTAAAGGCAGCGAGTCTTTTCCTTATATTGAGGTTCTAAATGTAGAAGGGCTAGGCTGCTTTAAACCCTAGATCCTGTCCCAAAGCTGGATCCTATCTGCTTTGCAGATAGCTGGTGAGGGAAGCTATATTTTTGGGACCTCTTTGCGAGTGACCCGTTGCCCACGTCGGGCTAGCATCATGAAAAAGAAAAAACTATAGTATTTGTCATTTACCATTATTTATTCGGACTATAGTGGATTTAATTTTCCTAAAAGAGTTCCTTGTTCCATGCACGGTCTGTATGTATCATAAAAAACCTCAGGGAACCATTCTGAGTTCATTCCCATCATGAGACGGACATGTTATGTGCCTTGAAAAGTGGACGCTCAATTCTGCCAGTTGAGGTTTAAGTTTTGGTCTTTGGCTAAAAATATAATAGTTACCCCTTTTTCTTTGATGTATTCAATCTGACGTGAAGGCAGCGAGTTTTTTGCTTATATTGAGGTTCTAAATGTAGCAGGGTTAGGCTGCTTTAAACCCTAGATCCTGTCCCAAAGCTGGATCCTATCTGCTTTTCAGATAGCTGGTATTTACCATTACTTATTCGGACTATAGTGGATTTAATTTTCCTAAAAGAATTCCTTGTTCCATGCACGGTCTGTGTGTATCATATATATATATATATATATATATATATATATATATATATATAATATTCTTTTGTTTTTACAACCTATATCAAATGAGTTATTGAAATTATATATTTAATTTCTGTGTGAATGGATTTTATATTACAGAGAACAATTTTTTTTTTTTTTTACAAAAACAGCCAGTAAAAAAGTTTTTCCAACACTCTCTCTCTCTCTCTCTCTCTCTCTCTCTCTCTATATATATATATATATATATATATATATATACACACACACACACACCTCGTTAATCTCGTTCAGGTTCCATGTGTTGGTCTCTCTTCACACTAAGGTCAAGCTGGTGGCCCCGCCTCTAGGGCTGGTTTAGTGGAGGAGTGAGTTGCTCTCTTGCGCTCTCCACCGCACATAGCCAGGTACACCCGGCTCATCTGGTATCGTCCTGAGCCAGGCATCTAGTCTTCTCTTGAAGACTTCAACTTTCACCCCTGCAACGTTTCTGAGGTCCTCTGGAAGCTAGTTAAAGTCTCGATCCCCTGACAACCAAGCTATTTTCCTTCAGTGTTGAGGAGGTCCCTTGTCGGGCCCTCAATTTGCAAACACTACACATTCTGCCTTTCCTATTTTCCAGCGTTTTTTGGATGGTAATTGCTACTAATTGGGTTTAGTTTTAGGTTTGGTACCAGTTTTTCGATCATTTTCCATATGTAGATTATGGTGTACTGTACCTCCCTCTTTTTCTTTCCAGGGAGTACAGATTTAGTTTACGTAGTCTTTCCCAGTAGTTGAGTTCTTTGCAGCCATCAATCTTGGCTGTGAAATGTCTCTGCGTTTCTTCTAGTTTATTAATTTCTTCCTTTTTATATGGGGACGTCAAAACTGAGCAGTATTCAAGTTTGGGTATGATCAGTGTTCTCAGCAGGGGAATCATTACTGTCTTGTCCCTCCTTCTTAGTACCTGTCCTGCTATCTGATTTTGTGTCTCGAATTTGGTATCATCGGTCATTATTACCCCCAAGTCGACCGCTTTCGTGCTTCTCTGAATTTCCTGTCTATCTGGAGCATAATATGCAGTCTGTTTAAGTTCCTCATTTCTACCATATTTCAAGGGCTGAAATTTCTCGGTGTTAAATGTTATATTGTTGTCTTATGACCACGTGTATATTTTGTTTGTGTCCCTCTGCAAGGCCTCCACTTCATTTGCATCGCTGATTTTTCTGCTGATCTTTGTATCGTCCGCAAAGGATGTTACTATACTGTTGCTATTTACTCCACTGTCCATGTCTGTTAGCATGATAATGAACAGGAGTGGGGCCAGTACTATACCTTGTGGTACTGAGCTGCGTACTTCTGATTCTGATGATGATACACCTTGAATTTTGACGACCTGTAGACGTTCTCTGAGGAAGTTGTAGATCCATTTTCCCACTTTGCCTGTTATTCCCATATATTTCATTTTATGTGCTATTATACCATGATCGCATTTGTCGAAAGCTTTAGCAAAATCCGTTTATATGACATCATAGTTTTCATTGCCTTGCAGTGTATCTACGATATTGTTATAGTGTTCTATAAGTTGTGATAGGCATGATCTTCCCGATCGGAATCCGTGCTGATTTTCGTTGAATCTTTCCAGTGTCTCCAAGAAGTCATAGATTTTCTCTCTGACTATTCTTTCAAATATTTTGGTGAGGTGGGACGTCAAAGACTGGTCTATAGTTCTTTGTTTGAGATCTATCCCCTCCTTTATATATAGGAACAATGTTCGCTCTTTTCAAGATGCTCGGTATTTCCCCAGTGTCTAGGGATCTTCTCCACATCCAGTATAAGGGTGTAGCTATTTCATTTTTACAGTTTTTAATCAGTAGTGTGTTCCCTTTGTCCGGACCTGCATCTGAATGTGATTTCATTTGTCTCCTTGTACAGTAATTTCTGTATATATATATATATATATATAGATAGATTGGGAGTTCAATTATTTGGTCAGGGGTGTTTTGGGGGACATCTGATCAGATTCAGAAATCTTGACACAATGTGAAGCTCAAAATTTTCACGACTGCGTTCTTTTCTGTAGTTTAGCCTGTCTGTTTGTCTGTTTGTGAAATTTATCCCGGGCAGTAATGGTGGAAGGGTGGGGGTGGGGGTAATGGGGGAGGGGTGGGGTAATGGAGAGGGGGGGGTAATGGAGGAGGGGGTTAGCCCCAAGTTGCATAAAGGGGGGTGAGGGGGTTTTGGGGGCATTCAGTTGACCTAACCGAACATTCAATTAACCCGGGCAACGCCGGGTACCTCACCTAGTGTATATATATATATATACATAAAATGTGGAACGCCAAGCGTGGTCTACGTTCCGAGTACATTTTTCACCACACCATCCAGGAAACCCCAAAAGTTTCTTTCACTTGCAGCTTTGAACGAATCTCTTTCTAGATGTGTTTTCCAAAATGGTCCAGTCACCCTTCAATATATTTATTATTAACGTTGCCAGGTTTCATGGATGACCCGTAGGGATATACTTAAGACAATAGAGCAGTCCAACCTAAGTAAAGAATGCATATCTGCTTGACACTAGTTTGTATTTTGTATTTTAAAATAGTGATTCAATAGTTCAAATAAGATATACTACCTGGCAGAAACTGAACACCCATTTTTAACTTCCACCTGTTACAAAATACAGCTACATTTAGCTAAATTGGCAACATGCGCTATGAGGGAGTCAAAGTCAAATGAAGATTGAAAACAATCCACGATAAGTCAGACTCAGACGCCATTCCGTCGGTCGGATGTCGGTACAGTTCCAACCAAATGCCATCATGGCGCTACAGCTATTCGTCATTTTCGTGGGAAGGAATGTCGCCTGTTGTACACAATACACTCGTTCTGACCCGTATGGGGGGAATATCGGAGGAATTATGCCACCCGATAAATCCTACGTTGGGAGTCAGGAAAAAAGGTTTGTAAACGGAAGACCACCAACAAAATCGGGAGATTTAGCAGCCCTATTCAGTATAGAGCTCTACATTAACCATAGGATGACAGTCATACGAATATTGATGTAAAATGTTTTGCGCGCTTCACATAAACAATTGATGTTCTTTAAATATTGTAAATCATAACTATATTTAATTAGCTTCATCCATTGAACTTAATATTCCACTTAAAACATCAGCTACTCTAAATAAATATCCCGCTTAAAATCAGATACACTTAAGTATTCCCTTAAAACCTCAGTAATACTTTGAATACAATGTTTGTATGCGCAAACAGTCCTTCTTTCAATATAAGTTTAGTTCAACCTATTTTACGCTTAACCAAATGTTCTCGTGTAATTTTTCCTTTTGCATTCAGTATTTGTCTCCCCCCACCCCCACCGACCACCCATCTAAACCGCCTCCAATCACTCCCCCCCCCCAAAAAAAAAATCCCCTTCTCTCAGCACAGTTTTACGAAGCAATCGTTGTCCCATCTCACGGATCTGATTTATGCCGATAAGAGAGAGCCATTCTTCAGAAAAAGAAGAAAGTGGCTTTTATTTTTCCTTGTTTTTCTTTATTGGTCTCTCGTTCTTCCTCGTTTTTACTCGTTCTTTTTAGTTGTTTCGCATTGTTCTTCACCCCAACCCATTCCCCGCACCCCTCGCAAATCGCTTTGCTTCTTCTGGATGTGTTTGGAAGGAGTTTAAGTGTTGCATTTTAAGCAAGTAAAGACGTGTTGAATCTTGTCTTTCTTCGGTGGGTGGGTCTCCGCGACAGACAAATTGCCTTAAAGGGAACCAGTGAACAACTTCTATTTTTTTAAAACTAATTATTTTCCATTTTTGCCATTATTTTTTATTATTATATTCAATTAATGAAATTTCCATTGATTCTAACAATTAATTAACAATATTTTCCATTTTTTATTTATATAATGATACTTCCATTTCTAATTTATTCAGTTATTTCTATTATTTTTCAAAATATTATTTTCAATGGAATTATTTTTTTCTATTTATTTAAAAGTAATTTCTAATAAATTTTAATAATTTCCCTATTGTTTTTCTAGATTCGTTTTTAACTTCACGACAATTTCCATTTTTCATAATTTATTTCTATTTATCTGTTCCATTATTTCAATTCCATTAAAGGTGAATTAATTCCAAAAAGTTTTTGGAATCATAATTTTAAAATTATCTATTTCTATAAAAAATGGAAAATGTTGAAGGATGTATTACCTTAAAATGGTCTATTTCGAAATTGTTCTACAAGTCCTCCTCTGAAATACAAATTGTTCTAATTTAAAACCTTAGTTTCATTTCCGAATTGTTCATTTTGATGAAGGTCAAGCTTGTTGCTCTACCTTAGACCTACAGCTTAACGTGGACTCCAAACCACGACCCACCGAGTGAATCAGAAATTACAAAGTCCTCGCCCCGAGTCGATCAAACGACCTTCCCGAACAGCAGCAACCCAGGCGTCTTAACCACTAGGCCGCGCAGGGTATCCATTTATCTACCAACCAGTTGTTTTATATGGCAGTATGAACAGCTGGGTAAGCTGAGCGCCACCTGCCTTCGCTCGAATCTAACTCGGGGTCATTGGATTCGTAGTCAGTGGTGCTAACCACTACACCACCGACGTGTACTATTTATATTGAACAATAGTAATAGTTTAAGGGGAACAATTCTTGGCTAATAGTGGCATTGGTAAATCTGCTTTATAACAGAGTTAGATCCTGTCCTTGAAACTTTTGCATACGAGTTATTTCCAAGGTGTTCAGCAAGGCAAATATTTGTCACTCACAAAGTAAAATAAAATTAAAATTAAAAAGTTTATTGTAGATAATTAATTTCCAGAGTACAGATAGAAATACTAAGTAGAAATCCGAGAAAACGGTGAACCGATCGGGTTTGAATAAGTTTCACACACACACACACACACACACACACACACACACACACACACACACAACATAAATCCCAAGATTTTAGATTTTACATTATAAATGCTTTCATTAGATGTAAAGAATTGAAAAAGTAAGTTTTTAAAATTTCTATTTTGAGATGGAACCGCATAACATCGGTATTATGGTTTAACGACTTGAATTCTCAACCTTTTATTACATAATCCAGAACTGTAACAAAAGGGTTTATACCATGCCAGCAGCATAGACTAAATTATTCATCCTTATGTTATCTATACAAGATCCTACTTTGACCTCGTTAAGTGGAGTAATTAAGCCATAACTTTATGATTAAAGAACAGATGAGAGAGGAGGAAGACTTGTCTGAAATTAGAATCTCCTCCAAAGATGTTCTTTCTGCCCTATCTGGGCTCAACTCTAGAAAAGCGTACGGTCCTGATGGTGTCCCTCCCGTTGTTATCAAGAACTGTGCTTCTGTGCTGACACCCTGCTAAGGCAAACTCTTTCGTCTTTGTCTCTCATCTGGAATTTTTCCTTTCTGCTGGAAGTTTGCGTTCATTCAGCCTGTCCCAAAGAAGGGTGACCGCTCTCAACCCTACAACTATCGTCCAATTGCTTTGATTTCTTGTCCTTCTAAAGTTTTTGAATCTATCTTTAATAGGAAGATTCTTCAACATTTCTCTTCTCAGAATCTTCTTTCAGGTCGTCAGTAAGAGTTCCGTAAGGGACACTCTACTACGATATTCTTGCATATGTCTCTGACTCTTGATCCTCCTCCTTTTGGGTTAGCGATTTCGGTGACACCTTTGCTATTGCGATAGACATAGATAAAACTTTTGATAGAGTCTTGCACAAATCTTTAATTTCCAAACTCTCCTCCTTCGGTTTCTATCCTTCTGTCTGTGCTTTCATCTCTAATTTTCTTTCTGGCCGATCATAGCTTCGGTTGTAGATGGCCATTGTTTTTCTTCTAAAGTTCCTCAGGGTTCTGTCCTGTCATCCACTCTTTTACTTTTATATATCAATGATCTATTAAATCGCACTTCCTGTCCTATCCACTCCTACACCGATGATTCCACTCTTCACTTCTTCACCCGCTTTACAAAGCGTCCCTCTCAACAGTCACTCCATGCTTTACGTAGGACGGCTATGGTGGAGTGGCTATCTCTGTTTGGGACAGAGAAACCCTTGTGGCTTTCAAGGCCTCAAAAACTCAGTTCCTCCATCTGTCTGCTCGTCTCAATCTTCCACGCGACTATCCCATTACCTTCAACGATACACAACTCAATCCTTCCTCTTCTTTTAAATCGTTTATCTTTACTTTTCTTGTGATCTTTTCTGGAAAGATCGCATATACTCTCTTTCTAAAACAGCTTCTTAGAGGTTAGGTGGTATTGTACCGCCTCCGCAGTGTCTTCACCCCCACTCAGTTGCTCCCTCTGTACAGGGGTCTTCTCTACCCCTGTATGAAGTACGATTCTCATGCGTGGGGTGGCTCAACCCACACAATTCAACTCGACCGTGTGGAATCAAAGGCTTTTCGTCTCATCATTTCCCCGCCTCTCACAGACTGTCTTCAATCCCTCTCTCTTCCCCGCAATGTTGCCTCACTCTTTTTTTACTATCGCCATTATAACGAACATTATTCTTCTGAATTCTCTAACTGCATGCCTCCTCCTCCTTTAAAGAGAGCACGCAGTACCAGGCTTTCGACACATTCTCTTTCCTTTTCTCTCCAACTCTCTAACGCAAGGGTTAATCGGTATTTTCAATCTTTCATCTACTCAACCGGTCAATTCTGAAACAATCTTCTTTAATCCATCTTTCCCCCTGTCTGTGACTTTCAATCTTTCAAACTCAGTGTCCAGGCATCTCGAAACCTTGGACTTTGATTTTGGCTCTCTTCTTCCTCTATGGAGGGGGAGTTATTGGCATTCGCCCTTGGCCTCTCCTTCCTGCATAAAAATAAAAAAATAAAAAAACATGACAAATACACAAGCCTGTTGAGTGAGATCTTTTAAAACCAAGCAGATTTTATATATATATATATATATGAAAATTATTTCACGAAAGTAACACGTGAAAAATATTTATGATGAATAAAACCACGAAGGAAAGGAAACACAAAACGGTGCTCAAGCGCTTTCGTCTAATGACATCCTCAGGAACACTGAAATACATAAAAGGTTCCGGCCTATATATAGGTTACAGAAATATAAATAAATAACATACATACACACAAACACATATACATATATATATATATATACATACATATCTACACACATACACATATATACACATATATATGCGATAAACGGAGAAGTAAAAATAAAACTTAAAAATTAAGGATTAGAGGATTAACAAAGAGGCAAATCGATTTTTAGCACAAGATCAAATGAGTTATAAAAATAATACAAATTTATACTGGAGATACGCCCGGGTTTAACACTTGCCTTCTAAGAGTCAAGTTTCGATATATATAAAAATAAATTGAAGATTAAAAGTAAATAAAGTAGCTTACAAGTTTACCAAAGATTAAGTGTCCTACCCTTTTTATCTAGGTTTGTTTTAAAGGAATTCAAAACAACAGGATCGAGTTGAAAAAGACCTTTGCTTATGTTGAAGTTATTTGAAAGTTGAATAATGGCAGACTCAAGAATATTTCTATTGACAATATTGCTCGAATGAAATAAAACTGAAGCATTATTCCAATCAATACAGTGGGATAACTCTGACAAATGGACAAAAAGAGCACTGGACAACTGTCCTGTTCTGACGGAATATTGATGCTGTTTTATACGTGTGTGCAAATCCTTTCCCGTCTGACCTATGTAAAAGGAATCACATTGTTTACACCCAATTTTATAGATAATGCCTGAATTATTGGTAGGGCTATTTTTTACTATGATATTTTTCACAATATTGTTATATGAAAATACTACATTAATATCCAAAAGTTTAAGTACATTAGCAATGCCTAAAAAGCCCGGGAAAAATGGAAGTACTAAAATATTTTTTGACAAAGTACGAGTGTTATTATTGACACGATAGAAAGTTCGTTTTGCCTTGTTGAGACAAGATTCCATAAACGCAGATGGGTAACACAGATCACTTCCAATACCGTTGATTTTTTCCAACTCGGCATCGATGTATTCCGGACTGGCGATCCTAAGGGCGCGGAGAAACATTGATGAAAAGATGGATCTTACTGAAAAATTGAATAATGCACGTATTGAAACTAACGATAGATTGATCAGTTTTGATGTTTGTTCATTGTTTACAAAAGTGCCGATTGATGATATGCTTGACTTTCTCTCCCAAGAATTACATAAGTATGACCTGCCACTACCTTCACACATTGTTTTGGAACTTATTAAGCTTTGCATTAAAGACTGTAAATTCACTTTCAATAACGAGTATTATCAACAAGTGTTTGGGATGGCCATGGGCAACCCCTTATCGCCCCTCCTCTCCAATATTTATATGGAGTTTTTCGAAATTACTTACATTCCGAGAATCCTGGGGGTTGGCATCCCTTGGTTGCGGTACGTCGACGATATTTTGTGTATCTGGCCCATGAATCGTGACCTGGATAACTTCCTCCTTCAGTTAAATGATCAAGTCCCCTCCATTAAGTTTACTTTAGAAGTGGAACAAGACAAGTCAATCCCATTTTTGGATGTGCGTGTACATAGGGAAAGCCCAGGTTTTAAGTTTAGTATCTATCGGAAAACAACAAACAACTTGTCCTACGTACACTTTTACTCGGGACATGACACCCCCACTTAGAAGGCCATCTTTTCATCAATGTTTCTCCGCGCCCTTAGGATCGCCAGTCCGGAATACATCGATGCCGAGTTGGAAAAAATCAACGGTATTGGAAGTGATCTGTGTTACCCATCTGCGTTTATGGAATCTTGTCTCAACAAGGCAAAACGAACTTTCTATCGTGTCAATAATAACACTCGTACTTTGTCAAAAAATATTTTAGTACTTCCATTTTTCCCGGGCTTTTTAGGCATTGCTAATGTACTTAAACTTTTGGATATTAATGTAGTATTTTCATATAACAATATTGTGAAAAATATCATAGTAAAAAATAGCCCTACCAATAATTCAGGCATTATCTATAAAATTGGGTGTAAACAATGTGATTCCTTTTACATAGGTCAGACGGGAAAGGATTTGCACACACGTATAAAACAGCATCAATATTCCGTCAGAACAGGACAGTTGTCCAGTGCTCTTTTTGTCCATTTGTCAGAGTTATCCCACTGTATTGATTGGAATAATGCTTCAGTTTTATTTCATTCGAGCAATATTGTCAATAGAAATATTCTTGAGTCTGCCATGATTCAACTTTCAAATAACTTCAACATAAGCAAAGGTCTTTTTCAACTCGATCCTGTTGTTTTGAATTCCTTTAAAACAAACCTAGATAAAAAGGGTAGGACACTTAATCTTTGGTAAACTTGTAAGCTACTTTATTTACTTTTAATCTTCAATTTATTTTTATATATATCGAAACTTGACTCTAAGAAGGCAAGTGTTAAACCCGGGCGTATCTCCAGTATAAATTTGTATTATTTTTATAACTCATTTGATCTTGTGCTAAAAATCGATTTGCCTCTTTGTTAATCCTCTAATCCTTAATTTTTAAGTTTTATTTTTACTTCTCCGTTTATCGCATATATATGTATATATATATGTGTATGTGTGTAGATATGTATGTATATATATATATGTATATGTGTTTGTGTGTATGTGTTATTTATTTATATTTCTGTAACCTATATATAGGCCGGAACCTTTTATGCATTTCAGTGTTCCTGAGGATGTCATTAGACGAAAGCGCTTGAGCATCGTTTTGTGTTTCCTTTCCTTCGTGGTTTTATTCATCATATATATATATATATACTTATTTAGTTGACATAAGAAAGCCTTTTTCAAGTAATTTTGAGAAACAGGAGGCAACAGCAATAGGTGTGTAATTATTGGTAGACAGTATGTTTCTATATTTATTTTTGACAAGGGTCATTATATATTTGTATACCCTCGTAGATTCTTTAATAATATAACTATGAGCAAGTATGGTTGAGAAAAATAATAAGATACGAAGATTCACCAAATTTTTAGTATAATTTAAGTGTCCACTCAATAAATCATTTAAACCTATTTAACTGTACTGACTGATGAAATTAACATATAATCATACTGTTAATTTCAGGTTTTCTGAAGTCCATGCAAATATCCCAGTGTCCTCAAAAGAGTGTTTCTTTACGGCCTATATTCTAATATTGTCCTTACCCTGCACGCTGTTAGTAATATTTTAATAGTGTTTTACACAAATTTGCAATTTCTGTTTTTCTAGAAACCCTGTTGATCGTTCATGGGAAGGTATTCTTGGCACCCATTCCTTTATGTTTTATTATCATTATTTAAGTTAGCCTCACACGCTTTTGATGCTCGAATGGAATCTTCTTCGTGTTTACACCGTCTTATGGCTACTTTATATTACTATCTACCTCTACTGACATTCGTGTAACTGGTCCTCTTCTCGGTCTACCAATAAAGCACCGTACATCGTAATCGTCATTTGACTCCCTTTTCATGGGAGTAATAAAATATTTTTCTCGAGGGATAATTTTAGTGTGGCAATTATGAGCTTTAATTGGAGGTCTTCCTGCTTCCCTCACTATGGATGTCATTATAATACCTATCTATTTAGCCCTTTAAAATGAAAATTATTTGAACAGAAATTAATACAGGCAAGTGGCAATATTTCTAAATTATTGAAGTAGGAATATGTCTTATCTTTGTATCGCATTTCCTTTGCATATTAATGTTAGCCCAGTTGACAGGCTAACTCTTACTTGATGGAGTACTATTATTATTACGTCGTGGGTTACGTAAGCTGGTAACATTCATCAATAACTCTAACGATCTATGATCAGAGAGAATGGGATCATGCAAAATATGAACATTGACAAGTTGATCATTTAAATCATTACTAGTGAGTAAATGATTAATCTATCTAGTGACGACATTCATATTACTAACGTAACTAGTTATTGCTAGTTATGCACAATAATCCTACATTATTTTTACTTCTTTTAGCAGTCGGAGACAGGTCATTTATATAGTTCTGAAAAAATGTCTGCTCCTATTCTGCGCTATTGTTTGTATCACTTTCCTTGGACTAGAAAATAACTCCTACAGTCCTACTTTGTTGTATATGTTGGTTTTGGTTCAATTTAGGTTAGGTTACGCTTGGTTAGGTTAGGTTAACCTAACCTAACCTAAAACAAAGAACGGTATGTAAAAACATAAGATAGCACGAAGTAGTGGTAACCTGTTTTCGAGGTTTTTAATTAAAATCTTAACGCGAGTGAAATTTGAAAAAATAATCATTATATACAGTAAAAAAATCGCATTTTCTAAACTTTTTAATGTACCCCCCCCCCCCCCCCCCATACCTTAACGCAAGCGTAACTAATTAAAAAAAAATAAAATACAGAAGGTATGTAGGAGGAATTTGGCTATTTAGGAAATATATATATATATATATATACTGTATATCGTAAAGAACGACGCTTGTATAGGAGATATTCCGCGCAAGACGAGAGAGAGAGAACGGAACAAATGAAAAAATGAGGTAACCACCTGGGAATCGAACCCGGGATCTTCCGATTGCCGGTCAGACGCGATACCATTACACCATGGTAATGGTGTAATGGTATCGCGTCTGACCGGCAATCGGAAGATCCCGGGTTCGATTCCCAGGTGGTTACCTCATTTTTTCATTTGTTCCGTTCTCTCTCTCTCGTCTTGCGCGGAATATCTCCTATACAAGCGTCGTTCTTTACGTTATTTATACTGCGTGTTCTTTGCAGTTGAATGTGTATATATATATATATATATATATACAGTATATAGAAATTTTTTATTTAAAGGGAAAATAATATTAGGTAGTCCCTCTTAAAGTGGGGTTATTTTAGGCGCTGAATCCGCAGATCGGCTTAATCTGAGACGGCCTCGGGCTGATGATGTTTCAGCTTTGAGCAGCAGCCGCCCCTCATACTCCGAGCCCCCAAATGGGGATCTGCAGGTTTTCAAAACACTAATTGCTATTGCTGTTGCATTGATATTTCTTCTACACCTATTCATAATAGTATTACTGCTACTATTACTATCCATACTATTATTACTGCTCTTATCTTATGAACAGCATTATGAGTAGAATCAATAGTGGTAATAGTATTAACCGGTAGGTGGCAGTGGTAGCAATACTCGTAAATAATGTTGGTATTATTAGAAATAATATATACACGTCTTTTTACTATTTAGTCTAATTCCTTCAAATCGAAAGCTAAACCAATCCTTGACACTCGTGCGTAAAGGGAATTAAGGCTGCAATCAGAGTAAAGAGTAACTCTCTCCTTCATCAAAATGCTCCGGAGATGAGGGTGATTATAGAAAAGTTTGGTCAAGAAACGATTTTAATAAAAATAAATAAATTAATGAGTCCACCCTCACGAAGTATCCATCGTTTTCTTTCTAAATTTAATGGCTAACTTTTATATTTCAATTTAAGATGTTTTGAAACGAACGAAAAATATTGAAAATATATTCATTCGTTTTTCACGTGTTTTAGTTCAAAATGAATCACGTTTTAATTAAGAAATAGTGTTTAAAATATCATTTTTTTTTGTTCCTAAACGCTCTTTTTTGTTAAATATTGTATAACTGTGCTTAAGAAGCTGGGTTGCTGATCGGGAAGTCGTCAGATCGAGACCGGAAGAATAGATTATAATTTCAAACTTCCTTGGCGGATCGTCGTTCGAATTTCACGTTAAGCTGTAAATCGAAGGTGGGGTTTAAGATGAATAATGCAGATGGAAGCAAAACCAGGGTTAACCATGGATACAATAGTTACAGTGAATCAAAGTTTCAACAGTAAAATCGGTCAGAAAATACAGTTAACTAGCTGAGATTTCTCAAATAATGATGGTATGCCTTCCTACAAAAGAAATCTTCACACACTTTTTAAGTGCTTTCAATTGGTGTATACTTCATATACTCTCTTATATATTTCGTATACTGAAGTCTGATCAAAGAGTTACAAGCTAATTCTTATACAGATGTTTGTGTATAGGCAGGGCCGGCAAGAGCTGCCACGGGCCCCGGGGAAGGATTGGTATATGGGTCCCCCCTGTTTACTTAGTATTTTATTATGAATGTTTTGTGTGTACATAACGAGCAAACTAATTATATGTCCAAGCCACTATTCAAAACATACAGTATGATAATCTCCATTAAATGTATGTTCATTAATTATATTTCCTCTCTCTTATTTAATCAATTGCTTTATTAATATTTTTAGATTTTATTCCCCGTCTTTCCGGGCCCCGGAGATTTAACCCTGCTTCCCCGCTCTCTCGGCGGCCCTGTGTATATAGACCTGTACGGGAAGGATATTTCTTTCAATTCAGGGGTCATACACATTCTGTATGGCGGGCCTGTTCCCATGTTGTTTCTTGGCGAACTTATCCTATAGCGCAAATAGGAATACAAACATTGTTTATACGTAAGTGATATTTTTGGTTAGATCAGTGAAGTTAAATCACGATTGGGTCTATTCACTAGTTGGATTGGTGGCCGTCTGCGTTCAGATGATGTAGCGACCTGCGGTTCGGATCTCGCTATTACGAAGCACGTTAAACGTCCCCAATATATTATTATTATTATTATTATTATTTCAATGATAATTCTTTTGTATTTTTATATTAATTATTCCTTTATTTTAATTATTTTGCCAAAGCTCACAAATGGAGGATATCTACTCGCTAAACTGTGTCTTCGATACAAATGGTAGATACATAGTTTCGATGCACAGTAGGCCTACGCGTGCGTAAAATCAAAATAAACCGGACTAAATTAGTACTCGTATACGTTTATGTGTTATTTTGGCAAAATACCAACTGTTTTTAAAGACTTCAGAATGATAAGCTGTTCAAATGTATCTTGTAAAGAAATGCAAAAAAAAACCACTTTTTTCTACGTGAAGGTGAAAATATGATACACTGTATCGACCCGAGGAGGATGCCAATGGGCATCGAAACTGTTGTGGAAATAAACTCTGTCTATTAGAGTGGGTTTTTATTTTCATATCTTGTAAATGTTGGCATCATGCTGCCCTTAGTCTTTCAGAGCAACGTTCTGTTGTCTCGCTAGAATTAGATTAAAGAAAGAGAGAGAGAGAGAGAGAGAGAGAGAGAGAGAGAGAGAGAGAGAGAGAGAGAGAGAGAATCTTTTTTCCAGCGTCTTTATATTCTTGTACGAATCATTTAAGTTGGGTATTTTACCTGAGAGGTAGTCTGCGGGTCACATGACGCTCTTCTTCGGGAACCCGTGCATGACATTCTTTGCTGTTAGGTCAGGAGTTTATGCAAGAGTAACCACAAGGAAAATAAAAATTTACAGTAACCAAGAGCTTTTTTTTTCTTTAACGCTTTATGGAGGTTCTTCATAAATGAACAAACACGAAAGCGCTTGGTCATTCGAAATGTTTATTGTCCTTGTGGTTATAGAGACCATTTACACTTGAATAAAAATACTGAGAAATATTCGCCTATTTACATTAATCATTTTCAAAGAATTTTTCTCAAAATTTTAAATTTCCAGTAATCGTCGTGGTGAAAATGGTCTTTATGCGTACAGTTTCAGTAAAAAGTCCTTTGACATCTGAATTTGTATAAAATAATAATTTTAAGTAACTCATTTATACAAAATTCTCCAAATAATAATAATAATAATAATAATAATAATAATAATTGTTCCACGTACGGAATTTAATGTTATAATTTTTCATTGTTCACTCAAAGTTCTTGAAGAATTTGCTGTTCAGAGTACTTTGAAAAGTTTATGTGTAGTACATTGAAGATTTTGGGACAGATCGTGACACTTTGAAGACTTTGATTTAAGTTTTACTATTAAGAATTAGAAAAAAGCATTTGATTGAAGTGAGGATTTTTCATGTATTTGTCTCAAAGTATTTGTGGCTTTCTAAATCAGTATAATTAGACTTTTCAAAGTAAACTGCCCAAGCGTTTTCAAAGTCGATGAAGACTTTGAGTATCACAAAGTACTTTAAACCGCAAATTCTAAGAGTGGGAAGTGAGGTCGACTCTTACGAATGGGGAGCATTTGAGGGGCTTTCACAGTTCCTGGGATACGTCATGGCCAGGTCTCAATAACACTTCTCGTTAGATCAGCGAAATTAAACAAAATTACGTCTTGATAGTATTGGGCCGGTGACCCTCTCTGGGTCCAGATGATGTAGCGACCCGTGGTTCTGATCCCACGTAAAGTTGTAGGTCCCCTTCGTTACATGATGAACAACCCGGAACATAATTATTATAAAAAAAATTCTAAAAGGACGAAAGGGAAACATTGGACATGAAGGACATCCAATGCCCAGCGTCCTATGCTGTTATGGATTTAATAATTTGGGTTCCGTCCGATACCCAGTCGGTCATTCTTAAATAATGTGATTTCAAAAGACTTGACAAAGGTTGTGTTAGGCGAAACGTTGAAGGGTTTCATCCATTCATTAATGTTGACTATCAGGCGTTTAGAGCTGTGAA
>JAJOZX010000457.1:710000-717500 GCA_023014485.1 Bathynomus jamesi | reverse complement strand
AAGCTTTTTTTTTAATTTCAGATTTTTAATTAAATTTTTATTTTTGAGTTTTTAGTTTTTAAACTTTGATTCTTAAATTCTCAATTTTTTTTTTTAAAATTAAAATTTTTAGATATGAAAAAAGTTTTAAATCAATTTTTTTGCAAATGGGGTGGCGGTAATGAAAATACAGGGTGTCTCTAAAGTCCCTGTGCGCCTACATATATAATCTCTAAATAATACGATAAGTATTATTCCGAGAATATATATATATATGTATATGTGCACATGGACTTTTGAGACACCCTATATAAAATTGACTTCATAATTTCGATTTATTTTTATGCAGGAAGAGGGGTTGAGCCACCCCATACATGAAAAGCATACTCTATACAGGGGCGGACAAGACCTCCGTTCAGAGACAGTAACTGAGTGGAGGTGAAGAAATTGCGGAGGTGGTACAGCACACCTAACCTCTTAGAAGCTGTTTTGGAAAGAGAGTATATGCGATCTTTCCAGGAAAGATCACGAGAAAAGGAAACTCCAAGAATGTTAAGAGAAGAGGAAGGATTGAGTTGTGTGTTGTTGAAGGTAAGGGGATTGTCGTGTGGAAGATTGTGACGAGTAGACAGATGGAGAAACTGAGTTTCTGAGGCATTGAAAGCCACAAGGTTTTCGCTGCCCCAATCAGAGGTAGCAGAAAGATCAGAGGTCAGGTGTTCCATAGCCGTCCTACGCGAATCCTGGAGTGACTGTTGAAAAGGACGTTTTGTGAAGCGGGTGGAGAAGTGAAGAATGGAATCATTGCCATAGGAGTGAATGGGACGGGAAGTGCGAATTAAAAAGGCATTAATGAATAAAAGGAAAAGAATGAGTGACAGGACAGAACCCTGAGGAACACCGCTGTTGATAGCTTTAGGAGAAGAACAGTGGCCATCTATAGCTAGGCCAGAAAGGAAATTAGAGATGAAAGCACAGATAGAAGAATAGAAACCGAAGGAGGGCAGTTTCGAAATTAAAGATTGCGGTGTTACACATGAGAAGTTGAGTCGAAACTGGGTTGTCATTCTAAAGGACCTCTGTAACGCCATCTCATCCAAATCAAAGATGGAAGGGGTGCGTCATGAGGAAGCGAATGGGTATTGAGGCACAAAAACGAAAAATTAAAAGCTCTTTTTGGGCAAACTCAGTTCTGTAAAAAAATAATAAAAAAATAATCATATTTCTGTTAAAAACTAATGATTATTGAAAAAAAATTACTGATGTAAAATTACATCAAAATTTATTGAAGATTTTACAGAAAAAAATCTTTGATGTAACCCAGCAAGAAATCATTGATAGGATTAGGGAAAAATTCTTTTCCTTTTTCGATAATAAACTCAAGTTTTATTTCAAAGGTTAATTGTTACATAAAACCAGATAAATACATAGATAAGGGTAAATGGATATCTAGAAATACAGATAACAGTTTAAAATAAAGAACTGTATATAGCCTTCAGCCTGTATACGGGGAAAAGGATATCAATGCAAACAGTATTTTTTATGGTTGGTTTAAAGACCCAAACTACATGGTAAATTAGTTGATATAACCATTCTATAAATGAGTGATCCAACCATGCCATAAATGTATAAACGATGCTAAAAATATTAAATGGTTTATGCAATAATTGCCTTTGCCATGTCCCATTTGCACGAATTGTCAAATTTTTAAATATGTACTCTACATGGTCATCTGAGCCATGCATTCTTTCGGGAAATAAATTGAAATAAAAGTAGAAACAAAGTAATTTCTCCAGCAGCAGGTTCTGCGACTATCTTTTCCCTTTAGTCTTTTGTTTTTCATAATCTGGTAGTGTTTAGAATTCCCCGTCAGGAAAAGCCCTGAAGGCCGTTTCGGATCTATGCACAAAATCGATGTTAACTTATGTATATTTTTGAATTATTTTCGCTTTTAAACTCCGCCATTTTAATTATTACAGTACACTGTATGGATTTTTCTGCTACAAGTTTCCATGGTAACTATACAGTAAATCCCTATATATATATATATATATATATATATATATATATATATATATATATATATATATATATATATATATATATATATATATATATATACATATATACCTCTATATACATATACACATATACATATATATACACACACACATACATATACAGGGTGGGAGAAAAGTCTTTAAGGATTTTATACATACAACTATTTAGTTAACAACATTATGCGGATAAGTGTTCAAATGATGAAATAAATCAAACGAAAGTCTATAAGAATTTTATTCATACAAATATTTTGTTAAATTGTAATTTAATCTTCAAAGAGTTCTCCATCCGCTATCATACATTTATGGATTCTCTCTCTGAAACTCTTCATTGTTCTTCTGAACATTTCGAGTGGGATCCTTTTCAGTTCTTCATCTATTCTGCGGCCAAGGGCATTCATATTTGGATAGATGAAACAAGGAGTGTAGAGTTTGTCACGCGGATAAGCCCAAAGCCAGAAATCATATTGGGTTAAATAAGATGAGCTGGCTGGCTACTCGATGGGAACTCGCCGCCAGAGCCACCTTCCTTCAACATTCGTATCCAGAATCTCATTGGCAGCTGCAGAGTAATGTGGCGGCGCTCCATTATGTTTATAAAACCAATTCCTGCCAACGCCATTAGTAAACTGTGGCAAAACTGTCTCCTAATACCTGGTAATAGCGTTTTCCATCCATCGTATCTCTCGATGTGTCAAAGGAAACGAGTCCTGAATAACCAATGCACGCCCAAACTGTTATTGTGCCCGTTTTAACGGGTTTACCCACTCGTATTTTGGGATTTTTTTTCTCCCAGTAATGAACGTTGTGTTTGTTTCCTTTACTCGTTAAACCGGAGACACATTCATCTGAAAATTTGATCTTTCGAAGGAAATCAGCAAATTGCAGCCGTCTATCAGAATCATCGTCGTATATGAGCTAAGAGTAAATGGGTTTGTAATCGTGGTACCTCCGTGATTTCAATAATTTTGCTACTGAAAATTCGGAAATACCCAATTCGTCCGCGACTTTTCTCGTTGAAGCTGTTGGATCGACTTAAAATTGGCGAATACATTTTCTTTGTTGTTGTCTCCTGTCGTCGTTACTGGCCTTCCGCTTCTTGGACGATCTTTTACCAATCTTCCTGTTTCCAAAAGTTTGAGCTTCCAGTATCGAAGAGTGGTTGCACTTGGTGGTGGTTTATTATATTTTTATTGAAATAAACGTAAACTTTCTTCAAAATTATTATAAAAAATAGCCCATGATACAAGATACACTTTTCCTTCATTGCTGTATTCCATCCTTACTGACATGGCGGTGACTGGGGCTAGTGCCTAAGGTCTTCCTGTTCTAGCTTAGGGTCATTCCTGGTGTTGCATAGTTGCTTTGTAAAGTATCGCACACAATGCAGTGATATCATTGGAATTTATTTTTATTAACAAATTATTTGTATGTATAAAATCCTTAAAGACTTTTCTCCCACCTTGTACATACTGTATATATATATATATATATATATATATATATAATGTAAAGCACGAAGCTTGTGTAGAAGAGCGTTTCGCACAAGATGAGGAGGGAGAACGAGCAAATGAAAAATGAGGTATCTCCCAGGAATCGAACCCGGGATCATCCAATTGCCGGTCGGATATGCTAACCACTGCACCAAGGACCCCGATTAGTCAGTACTCGTAATTCTCCTACATACGAGCGGAATCAAATGCCCTGAGGGGACACCTTCGCATGCCGTACATATATACATTTTAACTGCAAACAACACACAGTATAATTAATGTAAAGAACGACGCTTGTGTAGAAGAGCGTTCTCCCTCCTCATCTTGTGCGGAACGCTCTTCTACACAAGCGTCGTTCTTTACATTAATTATACTGTGTGTTGTTTGCAGTTAAAATATATATATATATATAGACGGAATGGCGGTCTCTGAAAAAATGCTCAACTTTTCAACACGTCCTAATTTTACTTAATCTATAAAAGTATCATTTGACACAATCACTGTTAAAAGTGTTTTAGAAAATAGCGTGAATTATTCAGCAAATATTTTATAATAAGAAGTGGTCAGTGTTTAGCGTGGCCATGTTGCGACACCGCTTCCCGTCGATCAGAACAGTTGAGCGACCTTGGGTTTGGACAGTAGTTGGATGGGAGACCGTTCTCCGCGTCCAGATAATGTAGCGACCCTCGGCTCGGATCCTCGCAAAGCTGTAGATCCCTTCAGTCATATGACCTTCTCCATTATGAAGGAGGTTAAATAACCACAAAACATAATCTTATCTATTTTTCAAAGATCTTCTCTAGAACCATTAAACATCTCGATCTGAAACTCGGTCAAAAAGATGAAGTCCTTCCAAAATTACTAAAATGGGAACCATTTCTGTTGCGTGCAACTATTTTTAATTTTAACATAAATATGTATTTTTATATGCTTCTTGTGAAATAAATACACGATGTACCAAAAAGTCCTATCCCTAGTAGAAGTGCAATCTCTTTACGTGTCTGCGTTAATTCTGTCTCGTAAGCTAAAAAGACACTGGCTAATAATCCCGTAGTGATGAAGCCAACCAGAAGCATACTTGATTGAAGAGATTTGCAGTCCAAAATCGGTACTGAAAGAAAGTCCGTGTATCTTAATTAAATAGAAACAACAAAAAGTAGCTCCACTTTTTATTTTGGATTGTGGTCAACCAGCTGTCGTAATTTCTCTGGAACTTCAGTTAAAACTATTGAGAATAATGAAACATTTGGTAAACACCAATAGGGCAGGACTTTTGTTCCACATTATACAATATAAACACTTCAAAATACTTATAATGCCCGTCATAGTGCGTTAACAGGGTATCGTTTAGTTCGTGAGTACAGTATATGGGTGGATCAGACACATGACCACTGACCAGTTAAAGAGGTTTCATGTTTAGGGTAGAGGTAACATGAACTATTTGCTGAAGGGAATTGATCGCTAAATGGGATGTACTTCCCTCCAGTTGAGGAAATTATATATATATATATATATATATATATATAATTATATAATTACTAGTTTACAATTCTTATTTGTCGCTAAAATTTGTTGAAATTATGTATAATTTAATCTCTAAAAAATTATAGGAGTACTTTTTTATTTTAGTGGCAACTTTATCATCATTTAGGGATGGAGGAGGAGGAAGAGAGGAGGAGGAGGAGGAGGAGGATCTGGTGTTAGTGTCGCCGAGAAACTGATACAATAAGAAAAAGGTATTTCAAAGTAGTTTAAATTAGTAGTACAAATTTCAAGTACTCGTGTAAGGAAAAGTACTGCAACGGTAAAAGTAGTAAGAATTGTTTAAATGAAAAAGTACAGGTATTTAAATGTAGACTGGAAGAGTGTGGACAAATTGAGTGCTAACCAAAGTTTCAGGGTCCAACTCGAAACTGTCCCTGATTTCAGTATTTAAAACCTGACAACCCTAGCTGTACCCGTAGGCACAAATTGAAACTTATCAGGAAAGTTGAAAAACTGTCACACTTTCTATAATGGAATAACTAACCAAAGGGTATAAAAACTGTACGAAAAATACCGAATTGTACAGAAAGACACTACGATTTTTGTGGGTTCATTCCTTGAAAAGTTTTTATTTGACTCTTCTTACCATGTTGAACAACGATTTCGAAGGGCATAATTCAGGCGCTAAACTCAATCATATAACCCAAAGTCCCAAAGTGACGGAAGGTCAGAATCGCTAACACTCTCTCAACTTATTGTTAACCCGACCTAACCTAACCTAGTACAGTATAAACTAACCGGGCAGACATAATCTACAGTAATCTAACCTAACATGACCTAAGATATCCAAACCTAACTCATGGGAGAGGGTCGATGATTTTGGCTTGCCCATTATTTGGGGTTTTGTTCTCGTAAATTCAGCGGAAAATGCTCAAAGTATTCCCAGAATGACATATTTTTAAAAATGATTTTACTTCGTTCCTCCGTCCATCGCCGACTTACGTCAAAGTCTCATGACGGAAGTGTGACGAATCGTGCGATGTCATCGAATCTTTTTATCGAACTGCGATGCTGCTCAATTTCTTCTTCTTCTTCTTCTTCTTCTTCTTCTTCTTCTTCTTCTTCTTCTTCTCGAGAAGACTTTTATTAAACCGTAAAAATCTTCCCCCCCAAAATGAAACGGTTCCTTTTAGAAGATGAACACCGACCCTCTATACCAGTGGTTCCCAACCTTTTCACCACAAAGGACCCCTTTTATTTTTATTTTTTTCCCACGGACCCCATGTTTTTGAAAGATTCCGTCTACCAAACAAACTGTTTTTATTGACTAATAGTTAACTCGTTTTCTCATTTTTCACTATCAAATAAAGGACATATAAGAGAGTATGCAATTAAAATACAGCCTATTAAAAAAGTATTAATAATTCCAGCCAAGAGCAAGGGAACTTGAAATTTTAGCCTAAGCGCCCTTATCGTGGGTAAATGTACGATTTCCATTGGAGCCTCTCGAAATATTGAAAGCTCACGGACCCCCAGTACTACCTTCGCGGACCCCCAGGGGTCCGGGGAGACCCTAGGTTGGGAACCACTGCTCTATACGTACCAATGCATGCTACAAGGCCACCAATAGGGTTACGAGACCCCACTATGTGTATATATATATATATTTTTATGCAGAAAGGAGGGGCCAAGGGCGAACGCCGGCAAAAACGTCACCCCACGATGGAAAAATACCAGATGAAAGACGGGTGTCATTATTCTAACCTAACGAAAGCGTTTGGGTTTATTCGTTGTCCTACAATTAAACTCATCTTTTTCCTAAGTTACCCTTCGTCCGGATACAAAAAAATATGTGACATTATTTGATGTAATCTCTATGTGAAATTAACCATTTGCTATTTGCTATAAATAAATAATTGTATAATATTATATATTTTTTAATGACGTACTTTAAGGCATAAAGAATTTCAGAAATGGGAAGGGGCGCAGTGACGAACCCGCTGCTCTTAACTACTTCTAGTTCCCCTTTTTAAAGCGAACTCTTTCTTCTGTTGATGGCGTTATTTTCTCTGTCGGCGCCCACTGATAGACGAAATACGTTAAAAAGAACAAACAACCAATTTGATAATTTGCTGTATGTATTTTAAAGCCTAACTTACCGTACAATGTTGGAAAAAAGAAATTCGCCTACATTTCTAAAAAGCACAAAAAATTACAAATTAGTAAGATTTCCTTTGAATACTTTTTTATTTTAAGTGACACTAATAAAATTTCAAACCCAATCCTACCTGATTAGTAATTTGTTATGATTTTTATAAGTTTAGTGTTTGTAGTCAAACTTTTTTCCGAAGTACCTATTCTAGACGTAAATTGGTTGACGCTCTGCTTGTTCTTGAGTCGATAAAATTTTGAATTTATTCCTGAAACGACAGATTTGAGAAGTCCTCGAAAATTTAGTGTTATTGAAACTTTCGAAGGCGCGT
>JAJOZX010000457.1:685000-705000 GCA_023014485.1 Bathynomus jamesi | reverse complement strand
GGTAATATATTAGACCTTACACAAATGTTCAAATTGATGTCTTGTCTCGAGGACGAGTGTAACTCCCTTTCATATTAGCCACTGCGTGTTATTCTACCTACAACAAAAAAAAAGGTCCCAAAACAAGACATCAATTTGAACATTTGTTTTAGTTCTAATGTATTAGTTTTGCAAATTTAATTTAAAATATATTTTCCTGTGCGACCGGACTTATGGGACACTCTGTGTAGATATATACACAATGAAATGACAAATACAGGGACAGAATATTGTATAATCTATACTATAATAAGAGAGCTGTCCGTCTGTCCGTCTGTCCGTCTGTCCGTCTGTCCGTCACACTTTCAGAAATTGTGAGAAAAAATTGTGAGAAAAAAATTCAGAAATTGTAAAAAAAATTCAGAAATTGTATTACGGGCGGCAATGTGAAGCTCAAGATTTTCATGACTGTGTTCTTTTTTGTAGTTTAGCAATGGGGGAAGGGTGGGGGTGGGGGTAATGGGGGATGGGGGTGGTAATGGGGAGGGGTGGGGGTAATGGGGGAGGGTGTTAGCCCCCAAGTTGTATGAATGGGGGTGAGGAGGTTTTGGGAGATACCAGATTCAGAAATGTTGACACAATGTGAAGCTCAAAATTTTCACGGCTGGGTTCTTTTTTTGTAGTTTAGCCTGTCTAACCGTCAGCGAAGCGGCGGGAACTGTACTAGTAATAATAACACTGGTCAACACTCATTTTATTGCCAATCATATTAGAGTGATTTTGGGGTAAGTTTGTGGTGCTGATTCCGAATATGACATCGGTTTTGCTAGATTGGCTCTAATTTATTAGATAATTGGTACCCCATTGAAACACGTAAAAATGCAAAAAATTTGATGTTCAGGCGGAGCCTACTTACAAATCGCATTGAAATTGTCTCAAATCATACAAAAGTAAACGCATGAAATACATAATGGCATTTTATTCGGTCTCACCATCTAGAATGTTCCGGTAGTTTCCCATATGCACGCGTTATGGTTACGTTTCCTATTAATTGAGGGTATTCATTATCTCAAGAACTAGAGCCAAATCGGAAAAAATACTTTCATTTTGGAATTCAGCAACCCCAAAATACCCTAAATTCGTACGAATTTCCTTGGCAACGAAAAAAAAAAGTTTTTTTGTTGACCTGTGTAATAATTGAATGAAATTAAAATAACAGTAATTAAGTGAACTTAATGCAGATCCACTTAATAAAGTGTATTACAGTCCACATACAGTTAACGAAAACACCAAATGTGACCAGTTGAAAATAACTCATTATTTTTACGTAAATGTAAAAAGAGGATGAAAAATAGTCCTGTAATAAGTTAGTATGTATTTTCACATACGGTATTTTAGCGAGTTTCACTTGATGAGGTAATGTCCACTTGGTAATAAGAGTCATTTTTTAACTTTAAAATCATATTAAATGAACAATTGTGACGCAAAAAGGATATAGTCTAAAATTTTTTATTTTTTTTTTTGAATGATTCTAAACTTTTGGCCACGACTTTATTTCCACCTAGGTACCAAATCCTGATAATATTCCGAGGTATTTTTTTTTTTGTCATTCACGGCCTCGCATTACTTTGACTATGAGTCATACAGCGAAGGCGAGTAATCTTTGCAAATAATGTTAAAAAAAATTAGGTCTGGTCTTTATACATGTTCTTTCACCGTCCGTCTTACTTTTCAAAGACAGTTGCTCAATGTCATTGATCCAAATAACTAAACGTTAGTCAGTTACCAATACTTTCATTGTTTTATTTTAAACTAACGCATCATAGATAGATAGATAGATAGATAAAAATTTTGCCTTGGATAGCCTAGTGGTTAAGACGTTGGGCTGCTGATCGGGAGGTCGTGAGATCGAGTTCGGACGAGGACTTTGTAATTTCTGACTGCCCGTGGTGGGGCGTGGTTCGGATTCCACGTTAAAGTGTAGGTCTAAAGTGGAGTGACAATAATTTGGGTTAAATTAACTAAATAAACTGAATAAGTGTGAATGATCCAAGTTTATTGAAAATAAAAATGAAAATGAAAAGGTTTATTGGCAGACTATAGTCCATATGACAAATATTATTAATACAATGACAGTCTTGTTACCTCCGGAAAGCTCGGGACATTGCAGGTAGCAAACATTTGCGAAGCTGAGCATCTCGGGGGTAATTTATGTAAGAGTCTAAAAGACCTGTTGTACAGCAAATTTAGGGTTCTGCCAGAACCTTTTTTATAATTCACCCACAGTTGCTGACGGTATATATTACTGCAGAAAGTACGAATTTCTGTTTATTATTAACGGTAAAATGTTAGTTAACAAAAGTTACTGATTCTTCAACAATTTGTTCACATAAATTCGGATAATTTAACCTCTTACAGGGTCGAAAAAAAGTTCGCCTACGAACCAAATTTCGAAAAAGCATAAAAAAATACTAATTGGGTTTAATATCCTGTTTTTGTTTGGATATTTTATTAATTTTTTGGTGACAGTAATAAAATGTCAAAACTGTAACACAGTATTACCAATTAGTATTCTTTTGTGCTTCTTATAAAGTTTATTTTTGTAGTCGAACTTTATTCCAAAACTTCGCATATCATTGATTCTTATTAGATTTTCAAATGTGTGTAAATACTTAATGTTGAGTCATTTGATTGAATGACTCAACTTTCAAGCAGCACTTTTGAGTTATTATTGAGTAAAATAAGGCATTTAAGAACGATTTAAGAACGATTTAAGGACGATTTAAGAACGATTTAAGAACAACCTAAGCTAGGTACCTGTTTTGATGAAAAGCATAACATTCTATCAATTACAACAACCTTAATACGTCACTCAATAATAAAGATTTTGATTCTAAAAACTCGTTTCTAAACCAAACTGAATTTTTTGTAACTAAGCAATCATTTTGATTAAATTATTATCAATGACTTTTAGGTAGCTACGATCAGGCAATGCTGAGGGTTGAGGACTATCATTTCAGTTCAGTAGAATTTACAATCAGCTTGGCAAGAAATAGAACCCTCAGTAAAAGTCATAAACATTTTACGTGTTTACAAATTTAATTAGTTGTCAGAAAAAGAATTCAAAATATGTATAAGTTAATTAAGTGATGAGTGACTAATATATTTAGTTTTTGCTTAACAGTATATCTTATATGTTTGGGTTTGAAGAAAAATAACTCGGGAGCGATACGATTTAAAACAGTTGTTAAATGCATTACGTAGCGAATTTTTGAAATAGTTGTGATTCGGAACATGTCTCTTTGCCCACAGTTTTAATTAGGGAACAACAGAAGCATTTATTCATTTGGAAAAGTTCCATTTTCAATGCATATATTAAAAAGATAGGATATATATATATATATATATATATATATATATATATATAAGGAAAATTGTTATTCTTTGGTTTATTAATTACCGCCTTATTCTTATGTAAGAAGTTTAACAGTAAATATTTTAAAAGAAATACTCTTATTTCGTATGTTAGTAAAATATTGTGTATACAGGGTGAACAAAAATAAGGAAATTCTTTAATTCTAAAAAGCTTCAGTTCCTTTTATTGGAAAGAAATAGAATTAAAAAGTGGTATACAATTTTTTTAAAGTTTTATAACAATAAAGCTTAGAAAAAAGTTCAGTATGTCCACCATCTAAGTTTATCTAAGTTTACTGCCACTGATCGGCAAACTCGTTGGTATACTGTAACTCCTACTGGTAACCTCCGCATTGCAGGAAAGGTGAAACAGCACGAGGTTTCGTCGCACACGCATCCAGTATGTCTGAATGTACCCCATTAAAGGAAGTCAGCCGGAGTCAGATCCAGAGGCTGTACGAAATTCCATAGCCAAACACTATATTTTCAGCCTATATCCGGCGCATGGGCTGGGCCGGGCACGGGCTTACGGTCCTACCCGTGCCCGAGCAAACCTCTAGCTTGAGACATTCAGCCCCACAATGTCGATTCTCAGCTAACTATAAATAATTATGAATTTGTTAATGAATTGAAACGTTGATTAATTATTTATGGCTAATTTTTATATTTCCTCTCTGTTCACTAATGTAACTTTCAACCTTGAAAATGATCCTCCTGCGATGATTCCCATTTTACGAAGGTCACGCTCGTTGCCCGTCCTCTTAAAGGAAACCTTTAAAGGAAACTGTGAAGATCTTTTTAAAGAAATTATTCCTTATTTATGATACCTTGATAAGGGGCTTCAGTAAGTCAAATTTTAAAATTCTTTGAATTTGCACGTAATTACAACATATTTCTTTTTAATAAAACCTTCTATAGTCACGTGGATGGTGTGGTCATGGAATCCCCTTTGGGACCTACATCAGCAACTTATTTTTATGTTTTTATGAAGAAATGTGGCTTAATAATTGTCTTTAGAGTCTCAAACCCTTTTATTATACGATATATGTAGATGATATGTAGATGACAGGTAGATGATACGTAGATTATATGTAGATGACATGAAGATGATATGTAGATGATACGTAGATTATATGTAGATGATATGTAGATGATATGTAGATGATATGTAGATGATACGTAGATATGTAGATGATACGTAAGTGATACGTAGATGATACGTAAATATTACCAATAATACTCGTGAAAAAGGAAGTAGATTTTGTTCCGCCATTTCTCTATATATCGATTAAAAAATCCGACAATAAATTCCATATTTCACTTTATTGGAAACAAACCTTTACGGATATGGGTATTAATTACTTAAGTTACATGCTTTACAAA
Organism: Bathynomus jamesi; assembly: GCA_023014485.1. NCBI lineage: Eukaryota > Metazoa > Arthropoda > Malacostraca > Isopoda > Cirolanidae > Bathynomus > Bathynomus jamesi. The sequence continues at coordinate 700,224 of JAJOZX010000457.1, read as the reverse complement.
TAGAAAATAAATACTATTTTGACACTATTACAAAGGAATTATAGATTTGGTTCCAATGATTTATCTTTGGATCTTGCGTTCAAGTGTTTGAGGCAATATTTTCTAAATAACAAATATTGAAAGGAGTCTTTGATAGTTTGTTAAAGAGATTCTTAACCAATATCTTTTGTGATAAATTATCTCCTATTTCAGTAGAAAAAGAAATAAGATATATTATACTTCCATATTCTCTTACGCATTCGGAATGAATTAGGTAAGCCTATAAAAATTTATTATCCTCAAGTTAATTTTAGAGTTGCCTTTATTAATCCCCTAAAAATGTCTAGTTTCTTTAAATTTAAAAATAAGCTCCCAGAAAATATTTGCCCAAATGTTGTTTATCAATATACTTGCGATAGCTGTAAGGCTACTTATATTGGGAGTACGCAGCTTCAATTTCAGATGCGTTTATCTCAACATCTGGGCTTATCGGTCAAACCAAACGGTCCTTTGGCCAATCCACCTTATTCATCCATCAAAAATCATAATGTTGAACAGGATCACGCTAATAACTCCACAGAATTAACGATTTTAGAAGCATTATACATCTTCAAAAATAAACAAACACTAAACAACAACAACTCTTTTAAGCTGAATTTGTTCTGAATAACTAATATCCCCATATCCAAATAACCAACTATTCATTCTTATTGTGTTCTTTATTCAATCTAGTAATTTCAGATATAAAGGCAGACATTTAATGTTTATTCTTTGTATTTCTTAGCAAGTCTCCTTGAAAAATCTTAAACTTAAAATATCTGTAATTTGTAGTCTAATCACTTTGTCATAAATTTAATTTTTTATTATTTTATTTTTAAACTTTTTTTTCACCCTGTATTTTTAATTATTTATTATCTTTAGATTCCACTGAAGGTGGCAAATGTGTTGCCGAAACGTTTGAGCTACTGAAATTATGAAACGTAGGCACTACATTTAGTTCTCATTACAGAGTAATAAAAAAAACTGTGCACTGTAAAGTTTACAGTACCCACTTTTAAGTTGATCATCATGTATTTGCCTCTTTACAGTTGATGATTTCTGAAACAAAACATCATCGAATGTCAATTGAAGTTTTCCTGAAAATCGGTAGATTATCGTACATTCATCCAGTAATACCAGACCTAATGGCATTTTATGTTACATGTTCCCTCTATGTATGGCATATATCGATAATGGCGGGCAAATTAGTATTTGTGTAACGAAGAGATGAAGCCAGTTATATATATATATATATATATATATATATATATATATATATAGTGTTTAAACTTATGTGGTCCAATTTTGTTAAAATTGAGCTAAATAAATGAAGTTATTTAAAAATAAATTTTGTTTAGATTAAACACAAGTAAAATAATATTTACTTGGAATTAATCCTTTTGAAATTTGTTAAATGAAATCAAACAAAATTCCAGTTAATTATATAATTTTCTAAATTGAATCTAAACTAAATTTATTTTCAAATAATTTATTTTGTTTATTTTTAACAAAATTGAACCTCATAATTTTGAACACGATACTTCCTTAATGTAAAATTCAAACAAAACTTTTGTTTAACTCAAATAAAGAATTTTTTTTTAGCGTAGACTTCAACTTGATACCCCATTTTTTAACAATTTCGGGCCAGTATTTGACAAACACGTTACAAACATTCGATAAAAAAAATCCTCTCCTTAGTGTCACCAATGGCGTGAAACGTCCTTTCTTTAAGGTTTTGAAGATCTCTATCGACTTGGCTGCATTTACTTTCGTGTTCACTCAGCCCAAGAAAAAGCGGTCATACAGCGAACGAGACGCCCTACTAGAAGGTCATGATCGCCGATGCATCGATCTGGAAAAGTGAGGTTGCATGTTGGGGAGTGGGCTGCATCTTGTTGAAAAATTACTTTTTCAGGATTTTCAATCGTTTGCTGGTCTGAGACGGAAAATGTTTCAAACATCCACTCGTAATTTTTGCTATTAATATTTTCAGGAGCACTACTACTACTACCTTTGAAGAAGAACGAGCCTACATTTCCGAAGGCTGAAATGGCATCCCACGACCGAAGTTTCGAGGAGTGTCGTGAGTGTTGAATAGACTTTGATATCTTGGAATGGTTCCTCGATAGTCTCAACATTTTCCTCTGTGCTGAACGTAGTCGGTCTGAGCAAGGACGATACAACACGGAACGAGTATTTTAATAAGAACTTCCGATGGATGGCGCAAATGGTCAGCTTACTTGACATAATTTGGCCAGGAAAGGAAGTTCGTCTCTGAATGGTATAATTGGGGAGTAATTGAGCCTCTTGCCAGATCGTCACTTTACACCTTTCATGAATTTTTAGTTTTTCACCCAAGTTCGCGATATGTGAAATCGAAAATTAGATTGTACAAAACTTTGATAACGCTGCCCAACAAAAAAACAACTTTTTGCTGGTGATTTAATTCTAAGACCTGTTTCTGGATAATATTGATGTGCTGATTTCAAAAATCACCTTAGATTTTGTCCATCACATCAGGTTTTCGTGCAATGTGCAATGCAATATGCCTATTTTGGGTGATCCATGAAGGGCACTTATCAAAATTGATGATTTTTGAGACCTGTTAACAGCTGTTTTGCTGTTAAAATTTTATCTGTGGAATACGCAAATTTGTGCATTAAATCTAAAGGTCATGTACAACATATTAAAATCTTGGGTATCTGTGATTTCCCCAGGTGTGAGCGTGACGTCATCATCATGGATTCATTTTTTGCTTATTTAAACACTTTTAATCACTTTATGTGTCAATATTACCATTGTATATTAAAGTTCACTCCCTGCACAATTGTTTACCTTTCCATGCTGATTCTGAGTATGTAAAAGCTTATTTTTTGAAAAGAAAAAAAAATTGGGCATAACCCTGCCAAAATGCGATATCTCGGTATTTGATTGCTCGAAAACCTGACGTGATAGGCAAAAACTAAGGTGATTTTTGAAATCAGCACACCAAAGTTACCTAAAAACAGGTGTTAGAATTAAATCAGCAAAATTGGTGTTGGGCAGTGATAATCGCTCTTCCAAATGAAATTATTTTGACTGCAATGAATCTTGCGCAAAGAAGGAATTTTCTGAAAGTGTAAAATGGAACGCACCATTTGCTTCCTTATTACCTCTTTCATGCCTGAATTATGAATTTTTTTCTGTTCAAGCCAAAATAACCTCTAATATTCAGATCGTAATGCTCAAAATCGATTGTCAAACTCATGTTGCCATAAGGCAACGGTCGGCGTCAAAGGATTAATTCCCTTGAGATATTTAAATTAAAAGTATTTGACAGAAATCCAAATCAGGATTTGAATGACGCATTTTCGAATATTATTTCGTTTTGAATCTAATTTTATTATTATTATTATTATTAGTAGTAGTAGTATTAGCAGGAGTAATAGTGATATTAGCAGTATTTAAAGTGTTTTCGAGAATGGCTACAGTAAGATGCCGATAAGCTTGAAAACAAATAGCCTGCTATATATGACCGAATTCCTTAGAAGGTTAGTAGGTACACACACACACACACACACACACACACTCTCTCTCTCTCTCTTCTCTCTCTCTCTCTCTCTTACAAGTACGACCGAATTCCGTCTTCAAAAACTTGCAATATGAATTCCTTTCGCAGTCACACCTTTTCATTTACTTGTAAAAAACAAAGTCAACATATTTCTATTATAATGTGCCCCAATACCCTTTATGAGATCTCACCGGTACGTAGAAATACCCCAAAATCACATATTACCAATCACCCTCAATAAACCGTAATTTAAACCTACGCAGTAAAATTACAAAAAAAGGAGTTATATATATATATATATATATATATATATATATATATATATATATATATATATATATATATATATATATACAGTAGACGCCGGATTTAGTGTCCCCGGATATTGTGTCTCGCCGCTTATAGTGTCTCAAAACTAGGAAACAGTTACTTTTACATGGTAATAGCTATAGATAGAGGGTCTCTGATTACGCTTATAGTGTCTATTTTCAGCTAGTATAGTCTACTTGGCAGCTCTAATTTACACTTGTATTTGTGATGCTCTGCTGTTTACGGGTTTACTAGATGACCATGGAAGGAAAATGTTTTGTTTTAATGTAAAATGAACATAGTTTTGATGTTTCAGTTGAATTGTAAAAACAATTTTAATGAGAAATTGCATAATAAAGGTGTTTATGTTGTAAATATATTGATATACAGTACATATTCACTGTTTTTAACCTTGCAACCCTCGAGAGACCAAACTATGGATATAGTGTCTCATTGGATATAGTGTCCTTTTGGCTTGGCACCGAGTGGGACACTATAAACGGCGTCTATTGTATATATATATATATATATATATATATATATATATATACACACAGTATATGTATCGGATTCATTCGGAGAAATTTCTAATAACCGAAAATCTCTTTAGCGGTTCAGAACAAACAAATCGATGATGTTGAAAGAGAGATAGAGAGAGAGAGAGGAGAGAGAGAGAGAGAGAGAGAGAGAGAGAATATACGAGCATCGATGAAATATGAATAATGTATAAATGAATATATTAAAAAGTGAGATGAAAAACGTATCGTGAGACTCGTAATACAGAACGTTGAAGGTGTACACAATTAAACAATACAGAGAATAGCATTCGATACAAAACGTTAATATCGAAATCATTAACGTATAAAACGTTAAACGAAATCGTAAGGAGAAATTTCAGTAAAAATAAAACGTACAATTTTGGAAAAAAGTTTGCCTAAATACAAATTTCTACGAAACAAAAAATTAATAATTGGTATTATTCCGTGTTTGTTTAGACATTTTTTTTCATGACAGAAGTAAAAATTTCAAAACAAACTCAGTCTTTAGTAATTTTTTTATGTTTTTCTAGACATTTTACGTTTCTAGGCGAATTTATTTCCGAAACTCTACTTAATTAAGGAAGTCGAAACTTGAATTACGTAAAACGTAAACGTAATCATAGATGATAAATATCAACAATGTAAAAAAATAGAACGTAAATTTTAAATGAACGTGTAATGTAGAAAAATGAACGAGACGTAAATTCTATAAGTAAAAAGTAAACGTATATAATAACGAACACAACGTAAAGAAAAACACAAATCGTAAATGTAAATAACGTAAAGGGTAAACGTACGTAACGTAAAGGATAAAAAATAAATATGGAACGTAAGTAATAAACTTGTATTGTCAAACGTAAAACGTAAATTGTAAGTGATAAACGCGTAACGATTAAAAATAAACGTAAAAAACGTAAATGAGAAAATAAAACTTAAAATCTAAACGTATATTTCAAAATCTATAAAAAAAAACGTTAGTGATAAACGCGTAAATTAAAATTTAAAAACGTACAACGTAAATGATAAAACACGTAACAGAAATCAGTAGACCATGAAACGTTGAATACAGAAAGCTAAAGGGGTGAACGTAAAACGGGGAACGGCAAACAGCGAATGAAGAGTGTAACCCGACAACGGTTACATCATCTCTGCGGTCGACCTCCACTACTGAGCTTTCAATTAGGAAACGAAGCAAGTTTTAAAGTCGGTCGAGCATGTTAATTAAGAAGGCTATCTAAATGCAAATGGCGGGCTTGTTTCGGCCGTGTATTTTGGAGGCCGGGCGGCCGATACCTTTGTTTCATTCGGCCCAATTTTGGCCCAATTTCGGCCACCGTTATATGGATTACACGAAGTGCAGCTCGCAACATTTCGCAGAGTTGAAATGGGGCGAATAGGCTCGGCATGCGATAGACGCTCGCTCTCGATGTGATTTGTAAGTCGTGTTTCGCGTTGCGTGAGGGACATTGTCTAAACCGGTAACACCTCCATAGATACATGATAGGTACAAATCAATCTGATTGGGTGAAAGCAATCCAACTACTGTTTCCACAGCTACAATCATACACTGTCGAAATTGACGCATAAATGAGGTAAATGGCGTAGTAGATAGTGTTATCGCGTATTGTCATAAATTTGTCTTTGAAAAGAAAAAACATAAACTCAAAATCCGAAAATAACATCCGCCATTATCTGTTTTTAAATAACGCAGTATCGTATAACTCAATCCTTTTCAATCGCACTCCCTAAAATTGAACGAAACTTTATAAAAACAATAAAAACCGAGTTTACCATAAAAATACACAATGTTATTTTTAGTTTCAAACAAAGCCACTTTCTTAAACCCAAGAAACAACAACGAACCACTTCTTTAACTGTCCATTGCATTGTTTATTTTGGGGCCACAGTGAATCCCCCCTCGCCCCCGATTGTAAGGCGATACGAGATGTAAGCGTAAAACGAGAAGGACTTCTCGGACAAAGGGAATATCTTGTTAATTTGATGGCAGCCCTTCCTCCACAGAACGCTATTATATATGCTCTTTCTTTATAGTCTACACACACACACACACACACATATATATATATATATATAAAATTTATTTATTAATTTACTTATATACGTTCGAGTTCAAAGAACTTAAGTTCAATATTGTTTAAAAGCATGATTACAATATAAATGTACATAAAATAATCATTTGTTATAAACAACCAAACATTTTTGACAACCAACTAAAATTCAACTATTTAACTCTGTTACCAGAAAACTAAACATTTGTCCAGTCATTATCGCATGGTTGGAATAACCATTTGGACTGGTTGGCACATAAGTGACAACCTTTTTCACCATGTGGTTCACCGAAAATTATGAAACTGTACGAATATTGTCTAATACCAAAATGCCAAACCATATTACCATTATAGTCAAATACAGTTTAGGTAAATAATTTTTACATATTTTTTTATAATTTTTACATATTTTTTTATAATTTTTACATATTTGTTATAATTTTTACATATTTGTTATAATTTTTATATTTTTTTTTATAATTTTTACATATTTTTTTATAATTTTTACATATTTGTTATAATTTTTACATATTTTTTTATAATTTTTACATATTTTTTATATAATTTTTAGTATTTTTTTATAATTTTTATATATTATTCAGTAAAAAACTTCACATTTATTTCAGTTTTACCCAAATTACTTTTCCTCATCTCGTAGATGGTATCATTTCACTTAATGTGGTTCTCATTTCATTCTGCTCCCAAGTATCAGAAATCTTTGAGTGAGAATCTAAAAGGGGGAAATTTTCAAAGCGATCTATTCCATTTGATGAAATACTCATTTTCAGCCATGGATTTTCCACTTTAGTCCACGTTAAGTTAGGTTAGGTTAATGTTACGTTAGGTTAGGTTAGTTTAAGTTCAGTTAGGTTAGTAAATATTAGCCATTCTCATGTGGCGCCTTTACCATAAATACGAATGAGAGCGACATTGAATAGTATGTGATTGTTCAGATTTGCGGTTATTTTGTTTGAGTCAAATGTAAAATGAGATTAATTAAAGAAGGTCAAAGGTCATCTCGGCCCAAAAGACAACTCCAAGTCTTCTAACCAACTCAGATATACCCAAATCTAACTTAATTTAACCTAACCTAACTCAAGTTAGATAAACGGGCCAGGGTTTCATGAGTAAAAATTACCACCTACCGTTAAGGGACTGAACCAGACCGTTAAGTATTATTTGGAATTTCGTAACGGTAAAGGTAATGTAACGAAGCGGACCTGCAGCTTTACGAGTAATCCCAACCACGGGTCGGTACATCATCTGAACGCAGAGAATAACGGTCCCGTATCCAACAACTAAACTTGCTGATCTAAAGCGAAGCGATATCGTGTCGTGGCGACAAAGAAATATACCTGGTTGAATCAACCACATTATTTGCCAACCAATTTAAATGGTGAACCATAAACTTCGTTACCAGGAAGCAAAACATGGTTTGGGACAGGATCAGAGGCATGGTTGGATAAACAATACTAATAATAATGATTGGGTTTGTTTAACCTCCTTCGCAACATCTAAGATCATATGACGGAGGGGACCTACAGCTTTACGTGGGATCCGGTCGCTATATAATCTGGACACGGAGAACGGTCTTCCATCCAACTACTACCCAGACCCAATGTCGCTTAACTTCGCTTATCAACGGGAAGCGGTGTTACGACATTGGCTACGACGTAGCCCGATAAACAATACGTTTGGTTCACTAATAGTTAACCAAGAATTTTAGTTGGTGCAACCAAACACTTTTCTCCGTGTGGTCGCGACGTAATTTGGTCAGATGATAAAATACAGCTTCTTTATTTCGTTTTGTTTTAAATTATCAACATAAGCCTGTTTGGACCCTATTCCCCCCCTTAAACTGCGCCCCCAGAAAGGTTCAGGTAAAAAAAACGTTATTTGTGATATCTGAATACGAGATTATTTAAAAAAAATTCGCTTCTGCCATATATATATATATATATATATATAATATATATATATATATATATTATATATATATATTAGTTTTTGTTTCGAATTTATTCCACTTTTTCTTTTTCAGTCGTGTTTTAGTCCTATGTGGTCCCCAAGGGCCGGTCCCCCTTATAGGTCTTTAACCCTGAAGGCATCCCTGAAGACCCTCAAAGACTCCCCTAAAAAAACCCTCCCCCTACGACATTACCCCCCTCGTTTCCCCCAAATCGCAAAACGTCCCTTCTGTCCTTCCCGATCGATCATTATTAACACTCTCGTTTTCATTTCTTTCATCTAAATAAGCTGATAATAATGTTCGAACCGCGCGTGGCATCCATCTACGGTGCCACGATAAATCTGGCACCGAATTTCAGTTGGCACTTTGGCACTGTAGCTTTGTTTGGTTTCCTGACGAGGTCAGTTGACTTTTGTGGGGTCATCTTTCAAACGAATCATTAAATTGGGATCGTTTATTTCATTCGGGAACCTCCAGTTGGGTTAGAGTAAACACGCGAACATACTCACGCACGCACGCACACACACACACCCACACATACACACACACACACACACACACGCACAACTGTAGCTACTATATAAAACCGTGACATTTTTAACATTTTCAGTTTTGGATTGTGACATTTAACCTAACCTAACCTAACCTAACCTTCGTTACATTAATTTTCTTCATGATATTTAATGATTTTTAATAAAAAGAATAAGTCTGAGTCTACGACGACACCGCTAATGTCGTTGCACGCACGTTTTTGTGTTCGCTGTGAATTCTAAAGACACACACACACACACACACACACACACACACACACACACACACACACACAACTTTTGGAAACAGGGAGACTGGTAAAAGATAGTTCAAGAAGCGGAAGGCCAGTAACGACGACAGGAGACAACAACAAAGAAAATGTATTCGCCAATTTTAAGTCGATCCAACAGCTTCAACGAGAAAAGTCGCGGACGAATTGGGTATTTCCGAATTTTCAGTAGCAAAATTATTGAAATCACGGAGGTACCACGATTACAAACCCATTTACTCTCAGCTCATATACGACGATGATTCTGATCGACGGCTGCAATTTGCTGAAACAATGAGACAAAAGTTCAACAGTGATCCAGATTTCCTTCGAAAGCTCAAATTTTCAGATGAATGTGACTTCGGTTTAACGAGTAAAGGAAACAAACACAACGTTCACTACTGGACGAAAACAACCCCAAAATACGATCCGGTAAACCTGTTGAAACAGCTACACTAACAGTTTAGGCGTGCATGGGTTATTCAGGACTCGTTTCCTTTGACATATCGAGAGATACGATGGATGGAACGCGCGATTACCAGGTATTGAGAGACAAAGTTTTGTCACAGTTTACTAATGATGTTGGCAGGAATTGGCTTTATGAATATGATGGAGCGCCGCCACATTACTCCGCAGCTGCCAGTGAGATTGTGGATACGAACGTTGAAAGAAGATGGCTCGGGCGGCGAGTTCTCATCGAGCAGCCAGCCAGATCACCCGATTTAACCCCATGTGATTTCTGATTTTGGGTTTATTTGCGTGTCAAACTATACACTCCTGGTTTCATCCAAAATGTGAATGCCTTTGGCTGCAGGATAGATATAGAACTGAAAAGGATCTCACTCGATAATGTTGTTAACTGAGTAATTGTACGTATAAAATCCTTAAAGACCTTTCTCCCAGCCTGTATATATATATATACACACACACAGTATATCATGGCCTAATAGACCCTGGAGGTCATGTACGCAAGAAATTTGGTGATTGGACAAGAGATAATTCTGAAGTTAGTCCTTAAAACGTTAGAAAACGCAATAAGCAGTTATATTAAATTGAAATAAACCGTTTAAGGTTATTTATAATTGGGTTTTTGGCCTTAAAAAATAATATTGACAATTTTTCAATAAAAATACAAATTTTAATTATTTTAATATTTAAATAATTTCTATTTTTAATATTTTTAATATTATGTAAATTATTTATTTATATTATTTGGGGTTGGTGAACCTCTCTCTCCTTCGTGAGGCAAAGGTCATGCGACAGAGGGGCCTACAACTTTACTCGGGTTCCGAGCAACGGGTCGCTACATCATCTAAATGCAAAGAAAGATCACCTATCCAACTAACGAACGAACTCAGTGTTGCTTAAAAGAAAAACGTCAATACAGTGTGTCCAAAAAGTCTACCCAGTGGGAATATCATTAATTAATTACTTAATTATATTCTATTATATTAAATGAGGACCATTTTGAAGAGTAACGATATTGTTCCAAAAATAAATGTATTTTCCATCGGGTTACGAGTTTTGATGTATTTCCCACTGGGTATACTTTTGGGACACACACTATTATTTAAATTTACAATACAATTTTAAGCCATTTCCCATTCCTGATGCATAAACAGGGTGTTCCAAAATAAAATTTGCGTTGTTATAAATAATTTAAGCGTATATGTCCTCAAAGTTGTTCTGAAGTGTATGAAATCAGAAAAATCTTAAAAACCCTTATTTAATGGACAGTATAGAACGGCCCCGAAATGAATTGAAAATAGATATTTCTCATTTCATCACAAAATATACAGAGAATTTTACAGTGGCAGCTCGTCGGTAGGCACTGCGGAACTGCAGTACCCCTAAATTTTTAATTTACAATTGAAATAATCAAGAACAATATAAGGATGAGCTCACTGAATAACTTTTTCAATAACTTTTGAAACTTTTATTCATTGCTCAATGCTCATCATTTTATTTCAGTAATTATTTCAACCCATTCTTAGAGACAGCACCCCTAGAATTTTTAGTCACGAGCCGCCACTGCAAAAAAGACGTGAAGTTCGTACAGTACTATAAAACATGAACCAACGTGTCAATCTCTTTTGAAGGATAAAAAAAACAAAAACACTTTTACCAATTCCTTCAGTTAATATTCTGAAAATGACCTTTTTTTTAAATTTTTCTTGTTGGTTTGTCATTGGTTCATTAATACATTGTAAGTTGTGTGTTTTCGAGTTGTATAACCTCCTTCGTGACATCTAAGCTCATACGACTGAGGGAGGTGGGAGGGGGAGGGGATCTACAGCTTTACTTAGAATCCGAACCACGACTCGCTGCGTAATCCGGACGCGAAGGACGGTCTCCCATCCAACTACTATCCAGACCTACCGTCGCTTAACTTTGCTGATCGACGGGAAGCGGTGTTACGACATTGGCCGTGACGTAGCTCAAACTATAAGACAAACAATATATGTGTGTGTGTGTGTGTGTGTGTACATATATTCCGGTTCAGTTTGTGTAGAACGAATCTAAGGTGATATGGGTTTGTGATTAGTAGGGGTGCATTTGTCCCACCAACAAATGGGGCGTTCATAAAATGGGGACAAAACATTTATGACGCTTACTAAACGCTCCATTACTTGCTGGGTGTATTGCCTCGGGAGAAAACATAAACTTGCAGTGCATCTTGCTCCTGATGAATCATGCACTCCGACCTCTAAAAGCAGGAGTATCTGCAAACGCAAACTGACAACAGAAGCGAGAAAATGACTATGAACCAGACCTCGTTTCTTTTGATTATGATGACTCAAAGCATTGTTGTTTTTGGTGGTGATGACCCACGTACAGGAGCCTCCTCAGTACGGTGACCCTCTATATACTTGGCAATGATGTTGCGAGCTGATCGTACTCTGAATGGGGTGTGTGGAGGGGAGCGGTGCTTTTCAAAATACAGTGAAACCTTTTTCTGCCTATTACCAAGTTTATTTACATGTGATAACATATATATATATATATATATATATATACACTGTGTGTGTGTATATATATAATAAAACTTAATTTTCAATCAATTTCATGTGATAATTACTTAAATTTAATGTAAAGCCAACACAAGTTCACCAATTCCTTAGTATGATTGATTTATAAAGCCAACCACGACTTCCACAGTATCATTCTAACCCAACTGTGTGACCTTTAGCCCAGCTTTTAATCCAATATCATTGGTCATCACGGCATCCATCAATCCAGTGCCAAAGAGGCACTCCACTAGATTAATTTCAAACTGAATTTAGGCACTCCTATCACAGCGTCATTTATTTAACTGTTGTATTTACTGTAACTTTTAGCCATTTGTAAATGTTATAGTATATTTAGTACATATACTGTGTGTGTTGTGTGTGTGTGTGTCTGTGTGTGGTGTGTGTGTGTGTACTAAATACTATAAACATTTACAAATGTCAAAATCATGAATACGACGTATAATCATCACGGTAATTTTTAAACCAAAATTGCAAATTTTCAAAGGTGTTCATCATACATTAAAAAAAATTAAAGGTTTTAAAAATATTTTGAAATAAAAATTTAGAATAAGAAAATTGAGGTCTTGTGAAAATATATATAATACTTTCCTTTCACATGTACTGATAAACACCTTTGAAAATTTGTATTTTTGGTTTTTAAAAATTACCGTGATGATTATACGTCTTATTCTTGACCTTGAAACTTTTCATTTTAAATATATTTAAATTACAGTATTTTGCGGCTAAAAATAAAACGAAAATAGAATAATTTACAGTTATCAAATGTCACTTTGACCTATTGAAGCAAATAAATAATTATCTACTTATATAATTATCTGTCTTTCATTCATATATGTACAGTAAGGTGTGGAGAAAATTGGCCTCTGAGACATTTGCTCTAAGAAGGTGTTAAGGAATCGGTTTACGAAACGAGACATATCAGTAAAAGAACGAAGGTTAATGAATAATTTTAGGGAAAGGAGTTTATTAATACAGAACAACTAATGCTACCATAATCTTATCCAAGTCAATTCGGTGTGACTTTATTTTAACAATTAAAGAGTCATTTGTCTTGTTATGAAAGGAATTTCCAACTCCACAACAAATATCTGTTGCATAAACCAGAAACAACAAAGGACCAAACATACTACCTTGAGAAATACTGAGAATAATGCTAATGTTATTCCTTTTGGAAAATGTTACTTATAAGTTATAAATTAACCATCCAAACAAAATATTTCAGTTTTATCATATAGCTGTTGAGTGCTCATCTCTGTCGCACAAAGAACTGAATTTAGTCTGAATCAGACTTGGCCAATACCTTTCAAGCTGATTAGGTAAAAAGTGTTTAAGGTCTAATATGGGACCATGCATACTCTTTTAAAGCTCTTTTAGAAAGCAGAACATTCTCCGGTTTGATGCAATGGCTTCCTAAACTGAAGCGGTAAGAAGTTGTTACAATCTTCACCGTTCCAACCATCAAAATCATATACTATCCGCAGTATATTTTCCAAGAATAACGTAACTCTGTGGAGAAGGCGGTTTGGCTCTTATTGGAGGCCAGAAATGTATCTGTTACAAGAGAAGAAGAATGAATTATCAGCTTTCGACCAAAATCAGGGGATTTATTCTTTTCAACAGTGGCCCCCAAACTTTTTTGGCTCAAGGCATCCCAGTGCCATCTGTTTTTTTTTTCACGGCACCCTGGAGGATTTTCATTTCCTTCTGTTCAACATCCAGTCCCCTACCTAACTCCAAACACCTTCAAACTCAGGTTATACAAATTCCTTATGAACGTAATAAATGGAGAACGTTTTGTGTCATTTAAAATTTGGATTTTTTCACTAACTTCAATAATTTTAGTTTCCAGTAATTTATTTTGTCATTTTGATGAAATGCCAAACTAAACTGACTTAGGGGCTATAAATACTATGTAATTTGGGTCAAGAAATATATACCTTGATAACCTCACGCTTGGAACGGTCAAGTAAACAGTCATTTCCTCTTTTTAATATTTACAAACACATGAATTTTCTTTTCAACAATTTCTATCACAATATTATTATATATATATATATATATAGGCATGAACTCTTAGTTAATTATAAAAAAGGCTCTGCAGAACCCTCAATCAGTTTGCTTTATAACAGATCCTATAGATCTACAGTATATGTTACCTCCAAGATGCTCAGCCTCTCAAATGTTTGCTAACCGCAACGTTCCGAGCCTCCCTGAGGTAACAAGACGCGCTCAATACATTCTAATGCGATGAATTAAAAATTCAGACAATCCAATTGTCCAAGCTATTCATCAGTCTTGCTTTATGTCTGCTAGATTGTGGTGGACCTCTTGGTACGAAAGTGTTTGTCTATAGCTCCACTTAACTCTAGCATTAGCCATTCCATTACACGTACCTTTTATTATTTCTTCTTCTTAGTACTACCATCGGGAAGCTGTTATTACTAATTGTTATTATTTCTCTTTCCATTACGTGTATTATTTTGTTATTTGTTTATTATCGTTGTCCTTGTTGTTGTTGTCGTTGTTGTTTAAATTTATTGTTTAATTAGTTGTATCGTTCACTACCTTCATGGATATTGTACCTTTTTATTTTATGGGATTTGTCTCCCGCCAATGAACATTATCATTGTCATTATCATTATCATCATCATCACTGTCATTATCATTATCATCATTATCATTGTCATGAACGTAGATGTAGCTCGTAGCGTAAACTAACTCACTTTTTGTTTAACTTTACCTACTTTTTTTTTTTTCTTAACCTCTCCTTACTTTGCATGTCTGTAACTCTCTTTTCTTGCATGTTTGTAGTTTGCATGGTATGACTGTGAGTTAAGACTGTGTCTGCATGGTTTGTAAGCGTTCTTATTTTACTTCTTTTCATCTTTCACCCTCTCCTATTCTCTCCGACTATTATTCCGACTTGTCGGCAGTGGCGG
>JAJOZX010000457.1:622500-680000 GCA_023014485.1 Bathynomus jamesi | reverse complement strand
TTTCTAGCGCAAGACACATTGGTACCCTCTGTTCTTTTTGTAAGCGGCACACCGAAGGTTTTTCACTTTCCACTATTTAATATCCAGTACCCCCCACTCCCCACGATCCACAACTTTCCCTAACACTAACTTCAGAAAGAGACCATATACTTTCCGTATCGACGTAATAAATGTCGATCAGTGTGTTTCATTTACAATGGGAATATTTTTCGTAAAGTTTCAATTACTTATTTTTGTAATTTTCATAAAATTTTGCGCTATTCTAGTTGGGAAACACTGAATTAACCTAACCTCACTAAATTTAATCTAACTTAACTTCATTTAACCCGTGACCGCAGTGGAAAATCCTTGGCCGATAGTAGGAAAAGTTCGAGGTAGGCCGATAATTCGTTTGCAAAATTATGCCTAATTGAGTAATGTTTTTCCCCTTCACAACAGAACTGAATACCGCCGCGAAAACTACCTTAACATCATTTAGGTTAGGTTAGGTTAGGTTAGGTTAGGTTAGGTATGGTAATAGCGACAAACCAAGGTATTATTGATTAAAAATGTTTAGCGGTTAGCACAATTTTTCCCAATTCGGGTGCCACAGGTGCCTCCTAAGAGCGCCACGAAAATTCATGCAAATGCCAAAAATAGTAAATGAAAATTCAAAAGTTTCTGTACATTTACATATTTTTGAATGAAACAAAATCTTTGTCATTATTTATGTCCATCCGGAAACTGTATACGCTAAGTTTGAACTCAGAAGATGTTAGTGGGGAAGGGGAGGGGGGTAATGGATGTTGAACAGTGGAAGACGAAAGTCCTCCGGGGTACTGCGAAATAAGAAAAATAGGATTGAGGTGCCTTGAGTCAGAAAATGTTGGAACGACTACCGCATCAGCATATATATTAGTCACACTAAATCAATCACACTTTCATCACACTCTCTTCCAAGAATCGATTATTTAAATAATTACCTAATTAATAATTAATACAAAACTGGTTTGAAGTTCTTCATAATTATTTTTATTAATTATCTGATCCCGACTTTAAATAGAATTTTTGAACGATTCTGATTAACTCGGAATATTTTACGAATTAGAATTATGTGTTAAGAAGTTCATTACATTGTCTGACATTCATCTCTCACTTCATCATTAATTATTTTCATAATTTTCAACATTTTCACCAAAAAAAAAAAGAAAATAAATAATGAAATTTTTAATGATGTAGAATTAATTTGCTATATATTTTTTCTGCTAATCACAATATACAACAATGCATACGGTTGTTTACATTTTCATATTGTTTAAGTTTAGGAAACTTCCACATGACCATCATAATATTCGACGATCGAACCCCATTAGAACGTAAGCAAGATGCCCTTGTGAAATCGATCCAATAGCCTTTGATTCTTTGACGGACTTCTGCCAGATCCTTTTCTTTGTCACGATACACGAGTGTTTTAACGTAGTCCTGTACATAAAAACTTAAAGGGGTTAAGTCGAGTGATCGAGGTGGTTACGCTATCCGTCTACCACCGCTTATCTAACGCTAAGGAAAATTTGCAGCTATGAAGTATAAAACAGGAATGGCGTAGTGGGAAGGGCTTCATCTTGTTGAAAGATTATACTCATAATGTCAACTCCAGTGGCCATTAGTTGGGGGATAAAATGTCTGTAGCGTGTTAAAATAGTTCGCTTCAGTCACGTTGCGGTCGTCAAAGAAAAATGAAACGAATATGTAGTCACGTGACATAGTTCATAGAACTTCACATCATTTGGTGAATCGTGTTCATGTTGATTCAACGCTGAATAAGTAGTTAGTGGACTGATAACCAGGGGTGTAGTGCTGCAGGAGCGCACGGGAGCGCCGCTCCCGCACCTCCATTCATCCAGATTTTATTTGTTTATTTTTTTTTTAGTTTATACTTGGAAGTTGGGAAGAAACAGACTGAGATGAAAGCACTGGCTTCTAATTGTGATTTAAAAGCACTGGCTTCTAATTGTGATTTCGAATTTGGTTTACTTAACCTCTTAACACCGCAATTTATGCGTAGGGTTTAAGTAATGAATGAGTGTATTTGAAATGGTACAAATCCGACCCGGTCGTCCATAAGAGGTTAAAAGGCATATTTTTATTGAAATAGGGAGCCAAATTTTCTCCTTAAATACGATTTGTAAATGCAAAAATTAGATGAGTTAATTATTACGCCTCGGTGTACTACCGTAAAATTTGTGTATTCAACCTTTCGCTCATTCTGAGGCGTCACCTGATTAACTGATGTACCGGTACAAAGAAATAATAGCACAATTTAAAATTATGTACCAACATACCGGTATTTCCTTAGAGCTCATGCGCCTTAAAATTTGCCACAACACCCCTGCTGATAACATAGCTACCTCGATCCCCCCGACTTAAACCCCTTTGAATTTTTACCTGTAGAGGCATGTTAAAACACTCGTGTATCGTGACAAACTGTGGGATATGGCAGAAGTCCGTCAAAGAATTAAAGAAGATATTGCATCCATTCCACAAGAGCATCTTGCTAATCTCCTGATAGAGTTCCATCGTCGAATACGCATTGTGGTGACGAGTGATGGTCGCTATAAGGAAGTGTTCTAAACTTGGACGATGTAGAAATGTAAACAGTTATTTTATATATATATATATATATATATATATATATATATAATGCAAACCCACAAGGGAAAAGAAAAATTATTCCAAGGCCTTTCGTGTATTCAGAAGTACACCCTGACGAGGTGTACTTCTGAATACACGAAAGGCCTTGGATATATATATATATATATATATATATATATATATATATATATATATATATATATATATATATATTAGACGAATGTGAACACATACAAACATTAAAATGTTTAAAAATATAACTTGTAACATTTTTTAAACGTGTTCAGTTAATACATGTTCAGAATACAAAACATGTCTGAGCCTGAAACATATTTTAAGGGACTTTGTTCTATGTTTTATCTTAAAACATTTGCAAACATGTTTGGATGCTTATGATTTGCATTTAAATGTAATTACAAACATATATAAACATGTTTTGCAATTACATATGCTACTTTTATAACTGAATTACCTTTTACTTCTACCTTTAAAGGTTTGAGGGTCCAGGTATAAGAAAAAAATAATGGGGGCGCTTAAAAAAAACATTAAAAGCATTTTATAAATCTGCGTAAATGTGATGTGATTTTTTTTTCTCTTTTATGAAGTGTTTTAAGATGTGCTCTGTCTGCGCATGCGCGCTGTCTTGTTTATATGTCAGTTCAATTTTTTTTAGTTATGGAGAGAAGAGAAGATGATTGCTCTTTCGAAATTAACTTAAAGTAAGTTGATTACTGCCTACATTATAGTTATTCAGTATGATATCATCTGATTCAATGTCATTCCCACTTCATTTCATGGCCAAAAATAATAATAATTCTGAGAGTGAGAATACTGGAGGTGTCAATTCTCAAATCGATCCATTTTCATTTTATACCATTCTTATTCTTATCCACGGATTTCCAACTTTGGTCCAGGTTAGGTTATATTTGGTTAGGTTAGTAAACAGTAGCCATTCTGATTTGGCGCCTCTATCGCAAATACGAATGAGTGTGACATTGTTTCTAAAATTTAAAAAAAATTCTTTACACAAATGTAAATTTCTCACTTATGCATTCTCAATGACGGATTGCTAATAGGAATGAGAATTACTTTGAGATACAGTAGAAGTCATCATCTAGTATAACAAAGTACTATCAGCATTATACGGGTTGACCACAATAAGACGAAAATCTATTTTTTAATTTGAAATTCACCTTTACACGTAAGTGTTTCAGTTCAAGTCGGGACGTGTACAAATAAAGGTTGGCAACACTGATCTGAACTATGTTTAATATACTTAAATAAAAAACTGTTTAAAATGATACTTAAAATAATTCATAGATTTTCGACTTGTTTCTTTCATTCCGAAGGAAAAAATTGTTTAATAGAACCGAAAAGATAAACTCTAAAATGTTAAAAACACACTGAAAATTGGGTTCCTATAAATTTAACAAGGAAAATGTTGAATCTGCTATTGTTAAATTTGTTAATGGAAGGTTTCCCAATATTTATAAACGTTTTCTTCATGAAATACAGTTCGACTTTTATAAATAAAGTCGTAAAATGTAACTTTTTAGTTACATTTATCTTCCAATATATAAAAATCATTTTCCAACATTATATCAATGTTCAAAAGTAGATCGAAAATCAAGACGTGCGTTGGCTTGAGCGTGTTTGAAAATAGGGACGAAACGTGTTGAAATGTGTTTAAAATTAAAACACTAGTTTTATATAGACGAATATACGTATAGGCACAGTAGGCACCTACCTAGGGTTGCAAATTTTGTCGTATTTCAACCTAAATCGGTCAAAGAAAACAAAAATAGAAAATAAATGTTATAAGCATTAACAAATTAAATGTATCCCTAAATAAATTTTAAAATAAAATAGAACAGCAACCTCTAATAGCAAACTAGCGATATTAAATGACACAACTATAAGCATAAGGCACTGTGGTGGCAATTCCCCTACCTAGGGGCAGCAAAATGCTAAGTACGCCTCTGCATATACTATATATACACACATATACATACTGTGTGTGTGTGTATATATATATATATATATATATTTATGCTAAATTAACCATTAAATTTTGTTAATTAACTTGGCTGTAACCATTTTTCATGTAATAAATTTGATTTTGAAGCTCTGCTTTAATTGTCTGTTAATGTCTGTTTCTGCACATACATTTGAAGGCACAGAATGCTCACCCCTTTACCATAAATATTTCACTAATAATAAATACCAATTTTAGAATCCGATTATCAAGCAAGCGGAGAAGAGAATCATTCTGGGGGTGGGAGAGGAGGGTGGGGGGAACGGAGGGGTGGCAAAACTCGTGACTGAATGCGGTAAGTTGGCAAGATAAGTGTCACTATTCCAATAAATAAATTGTTGCGGTTAGGAACCTCTTATCTGTTTGAGGTGTGACCTTGCCGAACAACTGGAGTTTATCATATAGAAATGATAAATCGCTTCAAAAGCCACGCGTTGATTCATCACAGACAGGGTGACTGATTCCTCTTAAAGTAATTAATCCCAGTGTGCAGTACTTAATCTCGAACGCGGTAGTTAATCCCGAAACAATCAGTTAATCGCGAACACCGTAATTAATCTCTAAATATGGTAATGAACACTAAAAATAAGTTCTTAGTTATATGAAAAACACGTTAGTTATTGTTAACCATATTTTTAGTTAATATAGAACTAACTACTTTTTAGTTATTTTTACTAAATAGTAATAATAGGAACTAACTTTATTCTCACTTGACAAAAAGATAAATCACACTCGCAAATACTTTGTAATAAAAAGTAAAAAGAAAATTAATTGGTTTATTTAAGCATTTTTCCAGCGCAGTAGTTAATCCCGAACGCGGTAATTAACCCCGAAACACGGTAGTTATTTCCAGGAATTTGAATTAATCCTAAATCCTTGAATTAATTCCAAATTCTTGAAAGTCTATGTTGATGCAAAACCTTTTGTATTTAAACCACGTGAAAATGGGTGAAATATGGTCACTCCACTGAAGAAAGCATCGTACCAGTAAAACTCCTCGTCAGTGTGGTGGAAATGTTTAAAAAATGTTTGTTTACGATGAAATATGGGAGGACTGTGTAATGTTCACAATGAATGTGAAAATTTGTGTAATAATGAATTATGAGCATGATGAATGTGGAAGTGTGTGTGTGTGTGTAATGGTGAATCATGAAAATGGTGACTGCCTCTTCATTATCGAATGGAAGTGAATGTGTAGTTGTCATGTTCACACCCAACAAGAATGTGAAGGTGAGTACACGAAAACTTGTATCGATACAGATTCATAAAAAGTATCTCTTCACTTCATCTGAGTAATAAAGTCC
Organism: Bathynomus jamesi; assembly: GCA_023014485.1. Lineage (NCBI taxonomy): Eukaryota > Metazoa > Arthropoda > Malacostraca > Isopoda > Cirolanidae > Bathynomus > Bathynomus jamesi. The sequence continues at coordinate 674,030 of JAJOZX010000457.1, read as the reverse complement.
AAAGTACTCGGAAGAACTTCTTTTTTTTTGTCGTTATGAAACCGTTGGATTTATCGACTTGGTTGTACAAATAGGACATCCAATCCAGATTCGTTAATTCAACCATATTCAAACCATGATCTTTTTCCGTGTCTCATCTACACTGTGAGCAGTCCAGCATGCTCTCGAACAAGGGCTTCTCCTTTATTCCTCATTATACATACACGCATCTTACACACTACACTTCTTTTTCCTTCTTGTGTGTGGGGGGAGAGGAGCGTTTTGGGGGACATTCGCCCTCCTCGGCCCCTCCTTCCTGCACAAAAAAAATGCGTAGTTACCAAGATTATGTTTCTGGCAACACACTTATCTGATTATGGAGTTAGGCCCAGATTTTTACTTTATAATAACAGTTAATTCCATATTATTATGTGTATATATATATAGCGACCCTTAGCTCGGATCCCCGTAAAACTGTGGTCCCCTCCATCATATGACCATAAACTGCGAAGAAGATTAAACAACCTACCAAATAACTGATCAAAAGTCTGAAGACATCTCCAAATTTAATGGAAACGTTACTTTCATAAACTTACATTGTATAAAGCAAGAAATACTTTTAGGAACTGTATTTTTATAGAAATAATATATTACAAGTTAAATATGTACGAAAGAAGACTACCTATAATCAATATTTGTTTACTTTTAACTCCCCAGCCCCCCCCCCCCCCCCCCCCCCCCCCCCCAGCCCCCCCAGCTCTTCCCCTTGAACTTCTTGAACGTTGCCTTACAAATCTTCTTCTGGATTTGTCAAAAAGTTTATTAGGGGAGGTGTACAAAATAGCAGGTACAAAATTCAAACTAAGTAATATTAACTGGACTAAAAAGGACTTGCTTTTGCAAAAACCACCACAAAGACAAAGGAGAACAACGGTAAAATGTACTTTGGACCGACGTTACCAAAACTGAGCTTTTAATATTAAAAGAAGGATGTTTGCGAGGTGATGTTATCATGTAGGAACGTTAATCGTGGAGGTGGATCTACAGTCATTTTGCGATGTATCTCTGTTTATGGAGTAGGACAGTGATGTAGGGCTCGATACCGGTCTCGAGACCTTTTCACTGGTCTCGGTCTCGGCCATGGTAGTTTCGACTACATCATTGATAGGAAATATTGCGAAAATTGATGAAGTTATGAAGAAGGAATAGTATTGTTAACAGTTTGAGTAGATATGTCCCGACATGTGGACCTCGCCTTATTGGAGAAAACTTTGAACATGTATATGATAATGACCCAGGATACCCAGTCAAAATAGCAAGAATCATCTGGTGGAAAAAACAGGGTATCATTTCCTTCACTGTCATCCCATTTGGTTCTACTTCCAACAGCAGCAAGAAATCAGAGAGTGAGAAGCTCTTAAAGGAGGAAAATCTCAAAGCGATTTCGTGACATTCTCATTCTCATCCAAGGAGTTCCCATTTTGGTCCATGTTAGGTCAGGTTATTCTAATCTTAGGTTAGGTTAGGTTCAATTGGTTAGATTAGGAAATATTATCCATTGTCACTCGGTGTCTTTACCACGAATGCGAAGGAAAATAACATTTTTTCTCAATGAAGAAACTGTTTTCTCAAATGTGAATTTCTCACTTTGCACATTCGCAATTACGGACCGAGAATGAAAATGGAAATGACACTGAATGTGACCTAATCAAAAACAGGATTCTGGAAAGCTAAATATTTTGGAGTGTCCATCTCAAAGCCCTCACGTTAATTTCACCGAAAACAAAAGAAGGCATTTGTAAACAAAGATAGCTGAGGACAAACCAAGAAACCAGGAATCATTATGGAATATTCTACAAGGAATTTGTAGTTAAATTCTAAAGATTATTTAGAAAAAAAGACCTTTCATGCCTAAATAATGAAATTTTGATTTTAAAATTTTGTTCCCGTTTAAGCCAAAATAACCTCTAATATTCAGATCTTAAGGCTCAAAATCCATTGTTAAGCTCATGTTGCCATGAGGCAACGGTCGGCGTTAAAGGGTTAAGGAGAGAAGCAGATATACAACATATTAGCTGTATAATCCCGTAGTGAATGAATTTGATTTGTAATATATTAATTTTGTTTAATATATATATATATGTATGTATGCGCTTAACCCTACTGACGCAGTTCTAAGAGACTAGAACTTTCAGGGGTGCATATTTGGCAACCTCATCAGTCAAAAATAAATCTATTCCATTGCAAAACTTTACGCTTCGAAGCCGATTCAGACTTCTTTTTTAAAAATTTCATTTATTTTTATAGTAAATCGATCAAATCACATAATTATACACGGGGAAAATTGAATGATTTTTAAAAATGACGAAATTATATGAAACAAAGTTAAAGTCTGCTAATTACCGGACAAAATACTACTTCGAGTACTTTAAGTATTTTAAGTACTCTGAGTACTTTTTACTCAGCTTTCAGCATCTGATTAGTTAAAAAACAAAAGCCAGTTACAGTTGAGGTATTCGATCAGGGAGCTTTTAAAGCTGCAAACGCATCCATACTACTAATAACATGGAAAAAACTTTGGACATTGCGAAATATGAAAATTAATATATATTATATATATATATATATATCACAGTGTATACAACATTTCGGGATTAGCTTTTACAATAATGATACTTTTTTTTTACATTTGTTTAGGTTGCCAAAAAATTAATTGTTTTAATGTTTATTTTTGCTCATTTTTCTTTGGGGAGTAGGTGGGAGGGGGGGGGGTGCATGAGTTCGAGGGGGAAGGAAAACAAGGGGAAAGAGACCGTAGACCCCCGACAAAAAAATATACAAAATATATAAACATATACGATTCGTACATAATTAATCGCTTTGAATAATGAATACACAAAAATCATTTACAGTATGTTAGTTTTAACATATATATATATATATATATATATATATATATATATATATATATATATATATATGTGTGTGTGTGTGTGTGTGTATGATACATTTCATATTTAATATATAATAAATATTGGATAGATATCTGTGAGGATTTTTATTAGATGAGTCAGCAAATTTTGACGCGTTATATTGCCCTTATCAATTTCAGTCATTTTGGCAATTTTTTTTTTTTTTTTTTTTAGTTCATTCTCAAAACGATTATTTATTTATGTTTATAATAATTCAGAATATCTGTGTTGTAGAGGATAACGTAGTCGGTCCTTCGGTAAAGTCTACAGATACAGTATATAAAAAATATTAGTCTAAGATAAATACGGGGCCTGTATATGGATGGTTTGCGATTGCAAATACTTCTGGTTTTTGGTCCAGTTTGTGTAGAGCAAGCTCGAGGTAGTACGAGTGTGACTGTGATTTATACGGGTAAATTTGCGCTGCCTTAGGGAGAAAACACAAATATGCGGTGCATCTTTCTCCTGAAGAATCACGCATCAGGAGTGATAATAACTGTGTGTGTGTGTGTGTGTGTGTGTGTGTGTGTGTGTGTGTGTAATACAAACTAACGAAAATTGCAAAAAATTGAATACGGATATGGATATTCTTTGGGGTAGACTAACATAGAACAATGTTGCTTTTAGTGGTGATGAGCAAGGTACGAAAGTCTCGTCAGTACTTTGACCCCCTATTTGCTTGGCAATGCTGCTGCGAGCTGCTCGTATCCTGAAATGGGTATCCTGAAAAGATGTTCAGCTCTTCATACTTCCACCTAAACTACGAATGCTTCGATTAATAAATATGTATGTTAATAATAAAAAATATATATTTATGCAGAAAAGGGGGCCCAATGGCGAGCGCCCCAAAAATGCCCCCTTCCCATGTAAAAAAGAGAGAGCAGAAATCAAGGTTTCCGAGGATCATAATACCTTCTTTTTTTGGGGGTAAATTTTGAGGAGATTGTGTAGTGTGTAAAATGCGTGTATGTGTAGTAAAGAACAGAGGGAGAAGTGTATGTTTGAGAGCATGATGGACTGCTCACAGGGTAGATGAAACACGGAAAAAGATCGGCTAAGGAGGACAGTGACAGGAGAAACGGGAGTTCCAGCCAGCACTTCCTGTCTCCTGCCTAACGTCTCCCCCGGCGTACTTCCCTGGTCGATTGGTGTCCACAATCTCCTTCTCATATATATATATATATATATATATATATATATATATATAGCCTGCCTTATCATTATAATCATTATCATTATATATTAATTAATTAATTAATTAATTAATAATAGCCATGATAATAGTTTTTATTATAAATAACATAACTGAATTTAACCTTTGAAATTAACAGTTAAAAATAAGGGTCGATTTACTTAACGTTAAAGTACAGGGTGTATGTATGAAGTAACGCAACTGAAGAGAGAACTCTGATTTGAACTGGTTGATTTGAATGTGATACGCCGTGCAAGAGCCTGTATAGAGATCGATAGTGGCTATTTTCAACACCTCTTATAACCCTTAATGTGGAATATACAGTTGTTATAAAGTACATGGAATAAATATTAGTCGTCCATGTTCACTGACGTTAATATAATTCAAATCGGATTTGTCGCTTCACTTTATATATGTTACAGTCAAAGTGTGTAACCAGCCATTTCGCGTAATGGCTGAAAATTTTAGTCATTTCACGAAATGGCTGAAAATTTTAGTCATTTCGCGAAATGGCTGTTTCACTTGGTCATTTCGCGAAATGACTAAAATATTCAGCCATTACGCGAAATGGCTGGTTCACTTGGTCATTTCGCGAAATGACTAAAATATTCAGTCATTACGCGAAATGGCTGTTTCACTTGGTCATTTCGCGAAATGACTAAAATATTCAGCCATTATGCGAAATGGCTGAAATTCCACCTTGGTCATTTCGTGAAATGGCTAAAATGACTTTTGTCATGAATTCATAGAAATAACAAACATCATAATAAAATTGGAAACCTTTATTTAACTAACTAAATCTGCTAAAACATATACATCCACAGGTGTGTTCAAATAAGTGAGAAACACTCTTCAAATACACATTTAGACATTTTTGAACATTTGAACACATTTGAATTTGAATTTTCGACATAGAGGTTTTCAAATACTAACTGGGCCTTCAATGTTATTCCGATGTTCGCCATTGAAGGCCCGGTTAGGTCAACTGTATGCCCTTGACAATTGGTAGATTAAGTCGTGTTATTTTCGTTAAAACTTACGAAAATAACACAACTTAACCTAACCAACTTAACCTAACCAATTGTTACAGTTGACCTAACCGGGCATACAGTTGACCTAACCGGGCAAATGATCTTGTACGAAATGACCAAGGTGGAATTTCAGCCATTTCGGGTAATGGCTGAAGATTTTAGTCATTTTGCGAAATGACCAAGTGAAACAGCCATTTCGCGAAATGACTAAAAGTTTCAGCCATTACGCGAAATGGCTGGTTACACACTTTGACTGTAACATATACACCCTGTACATCTTAAACCAATATTTAACTTATGAATGTATTTTTAACATTATAGAAATGAACAATACATGAAGTAAACATGATGAAAAAGGCACCACGTAATTTGTTAATAGTGACGAGGGCGTGACTGTTTGCAAGCAGAATTGTTGTCGATGAGGTGTGGAGCGATTCTAATACGCGTAAGTGGTTTCATTTGTTATTCCACTGTGAAAATTTTAAACGGATTGGTTATTAAGAGATGGCCTTTATTTCGACTGTGATTAGGGGTTGGAGATTTGGAGGGTTTCTTCTAACATTGCTCGGTTTTGGAAGTATGCTCATTCTCATTCATCCTCATTCATTTCACTGGTATGCATATGAAGTTTTTTTGTCTGCTGTGAGGGTTTTTTCAACTCATATTATATAATTCGACCATGCTGAATTCGAAAATGACATTGGTTTTCCTCAATCAGGTCAGGTTTTTTCTCTATTAGCCATTTATTATAAGTCCAATTTTATCCCCAAATTTATTGATTTTTTTAGCTTAAACACTGTAGATACGAGTAATATTATAAGAACACTCGTGAAAAATGAAAACATTGTGTGAATAAATACTTTTATTCATACAATGAATATGGAAAAAAGTTTATTGAGGAAGGAATGAAGTTTTTTTTGGCTTTCCGTCTGTGTTTTTCTTCGGGCACGTCTCGCTTCAAACACCAGCAATAGTCCGCCAGCATATTGATATCCCAGTTTCCCTGGTACCTCTCTTCCATTATTTTGATATCTTGGTGAAATCGTTCACCCTGTTCCTCACTATAATCCCCGCAATTTTCAGGAAAATAGTCCAAGTGGGACCACAAAAAGTGCATTTTTATGGACATGCGCGACCCATGAGCTTTGAAAGCTTCCATCAAGTTTTCGACAACGGACTCGTATTCTGGACTTCTACGCTTGCCAAGAAAATCAGTGACAACTGATTTGAATGCCTGCCAGGCATTCTTCTCAGTTGGAGTCATTGCGTTTTCGAACTGAGTATCCTTGATCAAAGTTCGAATTTGAGGACCATCAAAAACCCCAGCATTTAGTTTAGCATCAGATATATGAGGAAATTTACTCTCGAGATATCGGAATGCTGAACCCTCCTTATTCATTGATTTGATGAAATTTTCCATCAAGCCCAGCTTAATATGAAGTGGTGGGAGCAAAATTTTTGTTGGTGGTACAAGGGGCACTGAAACGACATTATGCGACCCAGGTTCAAAATTCTCTCTGGATGCCCATTCACGCTGTGCATAGTGCTTCTCATCCGCTCGGCTATCCCATTTGCAGAGGAAACATGGGTATTTCGTGTATCCCCTTGCATTCCCAATACAAATGCCACAATCTGAAAAAAAATGAAAATATTTAAAGAATTTAGAGAATTTGTTCTATCAGATAAAAAAATCTATGCATTGGACTGTATCACTTCTGTGGGGAAGTTAAGTGTTCTTATACGCTCTCAAATAACCTTTGGAAAAACAACATAGTCAATAGCAATAGTTTGCTTATGATATTAGTATTACCTTCAAATCTCCACAGATCCTCCAGTTATGTTGGTCGTATACGAGACCATCCAGTAAAATTTTCATGTTATCGTAGCTCTCAGTAAGTTGTACGGAATGTGCTACAGGGACTGATGCAACCCTATTCCCAATGTTGAGAAGTACTGCTTTCAAACTTCGTTTAGACGAGTCTATAAATAGCCTCCATTCTGATGCGTTATATGGCAGGCCCAAGGATTCGATTAGCCCCTCAACATTGCAGCAGTACACTAAGGAAGAGGTATTTTCGTGCACTGCAAAAAACTTGCGGAATTCTTCCTCTCGTTTCCTATACCAGGAGAATGTTGTTCCCGGAGCCAGCAAGTTGTCCTCTCGAAGTCGTGAGCCCAAGATCTCGGCAGCTAATTTGGAAAGTCCTAAATCCCTGGTAAGATCATTAAGTTTGGCCTGGTTGAGAGGCCTCGGCTCATTTGAAGCGGTATTTTGAGGTGTATATACGACTGGGACTGGTCATTGGCATTGGTCATTGATTCATCATCAGAATCATCGAAGTCCAGGGTTTGAGGTGGGTCGGGTATTGGAATTCCAGGACCATGGGGTACAGGTCTCATAGCAGAAGGAATGTCAGGGTATACAACAATGTGTTTATTCTTCTTGTTAACTCCTGAAAATAGAAACACAGAAACATGGATATAAAACTTGCATATGAAATAGAAGAAGCATTCAGACAGTGGCGGCTCGTGAGGGAAGGCTGCGGTCTGTAAGATATGAAATAGGTCGATGGAGTCTGTATATTTTCTTTTTTTTCATTCATATTGTCCCTTCGGGGACAATATGAATGAAAAAGAAAGAAAATATACAATCATTGTATATGTAAATGTAACTTGTATAACAATATGTATGTGTAAATGTATTTTCTATAACAATATGTATATGTAAATGTATGATTACCATTATGGTGAATATTATGCTATATATGGTGAATATTACATTATGGTGAATATTATGTCAAGTTTCATACGAGGATTTCAAAATATTTAAGAAAAATAATTTTATAAGCCCACCTTGGAGGTTTGTCATGCAGAAATAACAATCTGTCACGTGATCCTTTCCTTCTCTCCAAATCATGGGAATTCCAAAAGGCAAAGATTTCGCTCTGCCTTTGCTCCATCTTCTCAAATTTTCAATGCACGTCTTGCAGCACATATGAGGGGCGAAATTTTTGTCCTGGTCCCCTAGCTTAATTCCAAAGTATGCTCTATACATTGTCTTCACAAATTTAGTGATTTGGGACTGGTTATTTGGCATGATAACCGTCCCACATATGTAGCAGAATCTATTGGGATCATTTTTACACGCTCTATTCATTATGAAATATTTTATCTATATGCCTGAAAAGTAAAAAAAGATATTATACAAGTGAAACAAGTGATGATAGATGTTACTGTTCCAATTCCGCTTTGACAAAATCACGAAAAATTCTATTTTACTTATGAGGCCATAGCCGGATAACCTGAGCTGATTGAGAAAAACGGATTGCAGATTCGAAATCAGCAGGAAAAACTCTATAAGAATCACTTACAAAACCCTTGACAGCAAAATTGATGCATACCAGTGTTTTCATTCATCATTCATCCTACATCATTTCTGGCGCTTCGTGCTACCAATGTATTGCTACAATAGATTGCTACAATAGATTTTTGGTTGAGGAAAGACAATAAGAGATGGGAAGTCTATTTTTTGAACGTTTATTAAAAATTACTAAATGGAAATAAATACAACGTTTATAACTTTGATTATTTCTGATTTTAGTTTAGGGATGTTCCTCTCGAGAAACTGCAGAAGTATTGATTCTCTTTCTCTCCGGAAGGAGTTCTTGATTATGGTTGGTAAATATTATTCAGAAATTGTGAAAATATTTTTTGGGAAATGTTTGGTTGAGATAGGCGTAAAAAAAATATAATTTTTTTTTCGGAATGAAATTGCCTACGATCGAAACACGCTTCCTGTTCTGTATGTCTGAAAGTTTTTGTGAAGCTAGTTTGTAAATATATGTCACTGCGCTAAGAAAGTGGATTATCAGTCGTGTATTGGTAAGTTTTCTGTATAATGACTTATGGAACCTACAAGAGTAAGAACAAAAAGTAACAACAAAGCGGGTGGATAAAATAGTAAATTTGGTGTATTTTTAAAAAAAAATTTGTTTTTAGTTTCATACTTTAAGAGTTACTTTGGTTTTCGAATAAGTTATTTAATGATTTTACCTTTTATTAATGAATAAATCATTTTAATTACTCGCGTTTAAATGTACCAACAAGGCTCCGAATTCTAAAATGATTTTGTAGTTTTCAAATTTCTTAATTGTCGTTGTTTCGAAGGTGAACTAATCATCTCACTTTTTAACTCCCTGGAAAGATGTTTGCCCTCATTAAACTTCCTGTCGAAGTTTGATGACGTAATCGGTCTGGAGCAGTAACCTATTGTCTTTTGGTGGGCATGAGGGTATTCATAAACGGTAATCAGTTATTGGTTTCTCTTTCTTCTTCCTAAAGGCTTTACAAATACGATTTATTATTGAGATAATTAAGAAAGATGTCCACTTCATTAGTGTCATAGTTGTCAAAGAGAAGCAAAATGTGGTCAAGGCATTTAGTGCGGGTAAGGGGTTCGAAACTACGGGGACAATCAGCGAGCCATTGAACGTCGTGGTATGATGAAGAAATAAAACAACTGGCTAAAGTAGAAATGAGGTGTGAACCCACTGCAAAAGAGGTGACTTGTTTGAATAAATCATTATATTAAAGAACAAATATGTATCTTTGGATGCTAATTTCAGTCGAATCAGTAAAATATGAATTACTTAACTCGTTAACTGTATTGGTCAAACTGTAAAATTTAGAGAAGCATATTTATAGTCCTTTGAAAACATAATCACGGTAAAGAGCAACATGACAGCCGTAACTGTAAAACTTTACTGAATCACCCACAAACAGTCCGGAAACTTTACAGATAATATGCGGGATGGGAAATTCATTGGTCTGTAAACATAATTTTTATGCCCAAAGTTATATTTTAATTTGAGTATTAACATACAGTTTGTACTTTTTACAGTCTCTATTAACATACAGTCGACACTCATTACTTACCTTTTAAAGATTAGGCCTAAGTAAAATTCTTAAAATCTAAACATTTAATTAAAAACTAAATTATTTTAAAACTTTTAAGATTATAAATAAGTAATATATATATATATATATATATATATATATATATATATATATATATATATATATATATATATATATATTACATAGATACCTGACATAGATGCATCCTTCGAGGAAAAATTGCAAGGAGAATGTATAACATACTTTGATTTTACCCCAGAAGATGTAGCGAGAGCTATAGGACAAATGAAATCACATTCAGCTGCAGGTCCGGACAAATGTTAATTCACTATTCATTAAAAACTGTAAAAATGAAATAGCTACACCCTTATACTGGATATGGACAAGATCCCTAGACACTGGGGAAATACCGAGCATCTTGAAAAGAGCGAACATTGTCCCTATATATAAAGGAGGGGATAGATCTCAAGTAAAGAACTATAGACCAGTGTCATTGACGTCCCACCTCACCAAAATATTTGAAAGAATAGTCAGAGAGAAAATCTATGACTTCTTGGAGACACTGGAAAGATTCAACGAAAATCAGCACGGATTCCGATCAGGAAGATCATGCCTATCACAACTTATAGAGCACTATAACAATATCCTAGATGCACTTGAAGGCAATGAAAACTACGATGTCATATTCACAGATTTTGCTAAAGCTTTCGACAAATGCGATCATGGTATAATAGCACATAAAATGAAACATATGGGAATAACAGGCAAAGTGAGAAAATGGATCTACAACTTTCTCAGAGAACGTCTACAGGTCGTCAAAATTCAAGGTATGACACCATCAGAATCAGAAGTGCGCAGCTCAGTACCACAAGGTACAGTACTGGCCCCATTCCTGTTCATTATCATGCTAACAAACATAGACAGTGGAGTAAACAGCAACACTATAGTAACATCCTTTGCGGACGATACAAAGATCAGCAGAAAAACCAGCGATGCAAATGAGGTGGAGGCCTTGCAGAGGGACACTAACAAAATATACAAATGGTCAGGAGACAACATAACATTTAACACCGAGAAATTTCGGCTCTTGAAATATGGTAGAAGTGAGGAACTTAAAAAGACTGCGTATTATGCTCCAGATAGACAGGAAATTCAGAGAAGCACGAAAGCGGTCGACTTGGGGGTATTAATGACCGATGATGCGAAATTCGAGACACAAAATCAGATAGCAATAAACAAAGCAAAAAGAGTCGCGGGACAGGTACTAAGAACGTTCAAAAGGAGGGACAAGACAGTAATGACTCCCCTGCTGAGAACACTGATGATACCAAAACTTGAATACTGCTCAGTTTTGACGTCCCTATATAAAAAGGAAGGAATTAATAAACTAGAAGAAACGCAGAGACATTTCACAGCCAAGAATGATGGCTGCAAAGAACTCAACTGCTGAGAAAGACCACATAAACTAAATTTGTACGCCCTGGAAAGAAGAAGAGAGAGGTACACCATAATCTCCATATGGAAAATGATCGAAAAACTGGTACCAAACCTCAAACTAAACCCAATTACCATCCAAACAAAGCTGGACAATAGGAAAGGCAGAATGTGTAGTGTTCCCAAATTAAAGGCCCGACAAGGAACCTCCTCAACATTGAAGGAAAATAGCTTGGTTGTCAGGGGGCCAAGACTTTTTAACCAGCTTCCAAAGGACCTCAGAAACGTAACGAGGGTCAAAGTTGAAGTCTTCAAGAGAAGACTAGATGCCTGGGTGAGGACGGTACCAGATGAACCGGGTGTACCTGGCTGTACGGTGGGGAGCTCAAGAGAGCAACTCGCTCCTCCACCAAGCCAGGCCTAGAGATGGGGCCACCAGCTTGACCTACGCGTGAAGAGAGACCAACACACGGAACCTAAACGAGGTTAACGAAGAGGTGTATATATATACTGTATATAGTTGGTTACATAAGTCCTGTGCTCCTAGTGGGTATAGGCTGCGTCTGGACAGTGTCGTAACACCGCTTCCTTCGATCAGCGAAGTGAAGCGACATTGGATCTGAAGAGTAGTTGGATGGGAGACCGTCTTCTGCGTGCTGATCATGCAGCGACCCATGGTTCGGATCCCACGTAAAGCTGTAGGCCTCCTCCATCATATGACCTTGGACGATGCGAAGGAGGTTAAATTACCCCACCAACCAACCATCTTTTTGAACATAAAAGACTGAAAGACAGAGAGAGACACAACACTTTCAAAGATTTAAGTTCACTATTCACATTCAGTTACTTGGTAACCATTGTATACTTTTAGGAAAAAAAAATCTATTTGGAAGCGAATTCAAAGACGATGATTATATACTATACTCTCAAAGTTATTATATACAGGGTGTCCCATAAGTCCGGCATCATAGGAGAAATTCATATTTTTCTATTTCTACAAACCATAATTGTACCTGTACCAACAATACCCTGGTCATTGGATAGGACGTCGAGGGCCTGTGGAATGGCCAGCTAGAAGCCCGGATCTCACGCCACTAGATTTTTATCCCTGGGACCACTTGAAAGCGCTGGTATACGCAGAGAAAATTAGGAGTGTTGAACATTTGCGGCAGCGCATTATTGGGGCATGTAACACCATTACTCCTGACATCATTCACCGTGTGCTTGCTGACTGGATATCACGTCTGAATTTGTGTATTGAAAACAATGGTGGACATATTGAGCACGTTCTGTAAATAAAAGCTTTTGTTTTGCCTTTTTTTATTATTTTTCCTATGTCGCCGGACTTATGGGACACCCTGTATATATATACTGTATGTGTGTGTGTGTGTGTATATATATATATATATATAAAACGAATAATGTATAAACTACAAAGTTTTAAAAATAAGTAAATCATTAAACGGGAAAATAAAATTAACTTGAAATATTAATTAGTTTTACAAAAATTAATAATACGAAACATGTGAAATATTAAGTAGAAAATAATAAAAAAGGTGATAAAAATCTTGTCCCCTCGTGTCCTTGAATAGTAGCAACGTTTTCTATGAATAACCATATTTATTGAGGGATAACTAATATAAATTATTTCAACTTTTATTTACACATTGTACCTGTTTTGCAAACTAGTAACATATGTAGTTTTAACCAGTTTTAAACAGTTTAAAGCCGGTTTTAACCATTTTTTTACTACTTTTGTTTGGAAAGAGTTGTAAAGTGTGTGACATCCATATGGTGCAATAAGTCCATGTGAAAGGGTGATAGTATCAAGATGCTGAAAATTGATCAGTCCCTGTGAAAGGGTGATAGTGTCAAGATGCTGAAAATTGATCAGTCCATGTGAAAGGGTGATAGTATGAAGATGCTGAAAATTGATTAGTCCATGCGAAAGGGGATAGTTGATCAGTCCATGTGAAAGGGTGATAGTTTCTAGGTGCTGAAAATTGATCCTTCTACGAATTCTCACTTTTTAAGAACTTCACTCGACATATAGTTTCATTAAATATAAATTAAACACCTACCTTACTTAACAATTTATGGGTAGAAGGATAGACAGAGAGATAGTCACACAGATAGATGTACAGATAAATTCATGATCGCAGAGTCTGATATACATATATATATATATAGAGAGAGAGAGAGAGCAATACACAGTGGTGTAGTGCTAAATAAAGAAGTGAGGGAACGCATTTTGAAAGTGTTACTCAGATGCGGGGGGGACAATGACGAGCGCGGCGAGCCCATACAGCTGGGGGTCCGGGGCCACTGTAAGCCCCCCGGGAAATCTTTTGAAATCTGACCAATTTCAGGGATATTTTGAGGTCATATGCACTGGATATTAGGATATATTCCAAGGTTGAAGATGCAGTATTTCCAGTGTCATTAGATATACGACATCCAGTACGATCAATAAAAATAGCTAACAACTGGAATAATTGACTAAAAAAAAGTTAACAACTGGTACGCCGTGGTGACTGTTTCACCAGATCTTTATAGGCTAGCATTGCCTCAGTCGAAGCTAAAAGAAATGAAGCAGTTAATGATTCTTTCTCATATTTCTTCTAGGGGTGGGAATTAAAATTTCATGACGTTAGAGATTTGTAAGTTCGGATTTATTTGAAATAGTGAGGGAACGCCGTTCCGTCTACCAAAAAAAGTAAGGGAACGCCGTTCCCACGCGTTCCCACAGCACTACACCACCGTGTGTATATATATATACCCCGACCAAAAGTCTTGCCCCTATCTGAAAAATTTCATTATTTTGGGTTTTTTTACACATTTGTTTGCTATTAGGCTCTTATACAATTAATACATCTTGCAAGATTTTATTATCATTAAAAAATGTAGCTCATGACTTGGATTACCTCGATAGGCCCGAGTGGCTTCATGTTTTCCAAATGAAATGTAATGTAATGTAATAAGAGAAGTCCTGCAGAACATTGTGTACTTAATATACATACTGTATAACATTGAATTAACATGGCATTAGTTAGTATTTGGTTGTTCCTCCTTTGGCTTCTATGATTGCTCTGCCCCTTCTTGGCTTGCTTTCAACTAAGCATTTCAGAATATCTTGGTTCAACTCATGAAGGTATGCTCTCACCAAGGCTGTTACCAACCCTTTCTTGGAATCTGGGTGCATTTTCATGGTTTTCTTCCCCAACATTTTTTAGACCTCTTCAATGGGGTTAGGACCCGAATTGTTCCCAGGCCAGTCAAGCGACTTAATCCCGCGAGTTCTGAGAATGTTGATATACTCTGTACAATTTACGCGTAAAATTCTTTCGCAAAAATAGAATTGACCAACAGAATGCCAAGAAAAGCATCTCCATACCATTACCGAGGTTGGGTATTTCACAGTATATCTCTCCTGGGCGTCTTCTCACAAGACGTTTTCCATCGTTTGTAAAGCGATTGAATTTTAATTCATCAGACCACAGAACTTTCTTCTGGTCATCAACGGAAAAGCTGGAATACTTTTTGGCCTATGCTAACCAAACTCCTTTCATTTTATCGGTCGAAAGAGCTTCTTTTTAGGCCGATAGGCTTCGTCATAGGCGCATCCAGCGGGGGGCAGGGGGCCATGGCCTTAGACAGATTTGGAGGCTCCATTCATCCTGGTTAAACGGGATTTATATTATGTTGCATACATTTAAGTATGCATAAAATCAAAATACAAAATACTACATAAAATCAAAATATGTATATATATTTTATGAGCTACACTGTAGATATTCAAGTTTAACTTCAACTGTAAAACCAAAAAGGCATTGATTTGAACTTCACTAGAATTGAGAGCTTTTGATATCCATATTCATGGGCCCCCAGAAACGTTGGCCCTCCCTTACAGACAATGCTGGATCCGCTTATGGGTTTCGTAGCCCATGCTGCAAAGCTTTCTCGTGATGCTTCTTTTGCCCAAATTTACACCGTAGTCGTAGTTCACCTGAGGTACTCTGTCTGTCCTTTAGCACACTTCCGTGAAATACGTTAGTATCCCAGCAGTCAAAGATTGACGCCTACCAGTTTTAGGTGATGGAGTTGGTGGAATACCACATGCTGACTTTTTTTTACAATCGATCCAATATTCTCCAATTATATTTTATAGTTAGTGCACTGTGATCATGAAAGAATCTCTCTTTTTTCAATGCAAAAAATAACTTATGAGAACTTGGCATCATGAACTGGACCAAGATATTTTAAAACAGTTGAAAGTATGCCTAGAAGGTGCAAAGCAGTCGTAGAAACCAAAGGAGGAACAACCAAATACTAACTATATACTAAATATATGTAGTATTAAGTATAAAATGTTCTACAGATCTTTTCTTATTAACTGTATAAGGACCTAATAGCAAGTAACTGTATGTATTAGTTTTGTTTGTGTGAAAAAGCAAAAATAATGAAAATTTTCAGATAGGAACAAGACTTTCAGCCGGGGTATATACATCTTTGGTAACCTTTGGTTAGCTTCCGCCCGAATTGTTCATTCTGACGAAGGTCAAGCTTTTCACTCTACCTTAGACCTACAGTTTAACGTGGAATCCGAACCACGCCCCACCAGTAGCCCAGCGTCTTAACCACTAGGCCACCCACGGTACCCATTTATCTACCAACCACTTTCTTTATTGTGTGGAAGGATGAACAGCTGGGTTTTGCTGCGCGCCGGCTGCAATCACCGGGTCTCGATCCCGGGGCCGATGGATTTGTAGTCAGTGACGCTAACCACTACACCACCGAGGCGCATTATATATATATATACATATATATATATATATATAACTTCAGTTTTGCTTCTGCCCGGATTGTTCATTCTGACGAAGGTTAAACTTGTTACGCCACAGCTTAATGTGGAATCCGAACTATGACTCACCATAGGCGGTCAGAAATTACAAAGCCCAGACTCGATCTCACAGCCTCCCGATCAGCAGCACAGCGTCTTAACCACTAGGCTACCCAGGGTACCCCTTTATCTACCAACCAATTTATATTGTGTGGAAGGATGAACAGCTGGGTTTGCTGCTCGTCGCCTGCCGTGACCAGGAATCGAACCCGGGGCAGGTGGATCCGTAGTCAGTGATGATAACCACTACATCATCGAGGGGCACCCTTTCAAATGCCTTTCAAATGTTCCGTGCGATGATTCCTCATTTCACGAAGCTCAAGCTTGTCGCTCCATATATATATATATATATATACATTTTAACTGCAAACAACACACAGTATAATTAATGTAAAGAACGACGCTTGTGTAGAAGAGCGTTCCGCACAAGATGAGGAGGGAGGACAAGCAAGTGAAAAATGAGGTACCTCCCAGAAATCGAACCCGGGATCATCCAATTGCCGGTTGGATATGTTAACCACTACACCAAGGACCCCGATTAGTCAGTACTCGTAATTCTCCTACATACGAGCGGAATCAAATGCCCAATGCAATTGGATGATCCCGGGTTCGATTCCTGGGAGGTACCTCATTTTTCATTTGCTCGTTCTCCCTCCTCATTTTGTGCGGAACGCTCTTCTACACAAGCGTCGTTCTTTACATTAATTATACTGTGTGTTGTTTGCAGTTAAAATGTGTATATATATGTACGGCATGCGAAGGTGCTCCCTCAGGGCATTTGATTCCGCTCGTATGTAGGAGAATTCCGAGTATTGACTAATCGGGGTCCTTGGTGTAGTGGTTAACATATCCGACCGGCAATTGGATGATCCCGGGTTCGATTCCTTGGAGGTACCTCAGTTTTCATTTGCTTGTTCTCCTTCCTCATCTTGTGCGGAACGCTCTTCTACACAAGCGTCGTTCTTTACATAATATATATATTATATATATGTTGTGTGTGTGTGTGTGTGTGTGTGTGTGTATACTCTACTGTATATATAAGGCATATGGCTCTACTAAACCTAACCTACCCACCTAACATAGCATATGCTTAATTGGGCATACGTACGCTTAACCCGGGCATAAGATTCACTGATTTGCGAAAGTAGGCTCACTTACCGCTTATGGTTGTTGTTGTTGGTTATCCGATCAGCCTACCCTGATCGAGCAAGCCGGCGGCACGCAGGTAACCGATCGCCCTCTCCGGAGTGGACCAAAGGTTTAGCGCACTAATGTTGTTGTGTTGTGTTCTATGTTGTGCTAGAGCGATACAGTCTGTCATAATGTGTTCAATTGTTTGTGGTGTGTCCTGGCACAGGTAGCAGGTGTCGTCTGTGGAGTTGTCTAGTCTGTGTTTATATGTCCGTAAGTTGGGGTGATGTCCACATCGGAATCGTACTAAGTTAACTCGATCCGATCTGCTCAGGCTGGTCTCTGACCTGTCAATGGGTGGCGGCTTCGCACCTAGGACCATGGTCGTAACTACTTATGAGGTCACCGAGGTCCGGACCTCGGTAATTATTTCCTAAAAAAAAAAGAGACTGAACCGTTCTCCGTGTATGAAACGCATATTACCGCTTTTCTTTTGAAAAGAGGGAGCGTCGAGCGTTTTGTGTTTTGTGTTTAGTGTATAGCTTGGGTTGTGTTTGTAGATGTCATTTTGGTCTGAATTTTGCTCGTCCCGCCGCGCTCGAAAAAAATCTGGACCTCACTAATTTCTAAACCCTAGTTACGGCCCTGCCTAGGACCGCATTCGGACCGAGTCGTATCAGTGCTTCGTGGGTTAGATGTGTGTGTGTGTGTGTGTGTGTGTGTGTGTGTGTGTGTGTTTTCTCTACTGTGTGATGTCTGTGGGGCGTGGTATGGAATGGAGCATTTGGTTATAATGTCTCCAGTGGTGGGCACCGTTAACCAAAAAGTTAACTTCGATAACGATAATCTGTTAACCCCAATTTTTAACTCCGATAACGATAATCCGATAATTTTACTACAAAGTTAACGGAACTTAACGATAATCCGTTTACGATAACTATTTCTTTACTAACATTTAAAAAAATCAAGGAAAAAAGCTTTAAAACCCATAGAAAATGTTTATTTATGCAAAATCCAACAATAAATAGGTATTTAACTGTATTTTTATCAAGTTTTGCAACTTTTTTGCTTAATAACTTTTTTTTTATTTTTAATAAAAAATGTACTGATTACATGTTTTGAAACCCTTGTAACCACTAACCATTAACTAAATTTTAATTTACCAGAGAATTATTATGGCGGGAACTGAAAGGTAAAATTAAATTTTAGGCACATTTATTAAAGACTATGACACAATGTGCTGGTTGCCCTTCAGAAAGACCAACTTCTCAAAGTTAGGCCCAACTGCCAGTCTTGACCTCTTGGGCCTCAGGATGTCCTTGCCGAGAGAGAAGAGCCGTTCCACTGCGGCAGAGGACGGAATTGGCAGACTGAAGTTATGGCGGTTTGAATTCATTCGCGGAGCCGTGATCTTCCGTGAATGACTACTCGTAGTTAACGTGTTAACGGACTTTAACAGACTAAATATCGAGTTATCGGAAGTTAACTGGTCCGATAACGATAAATGGAAATTAACTTCCGTTAATAGTCCGTTAAAAAAAGTTAACTTCGTTAATTAACTGTTATCGGATTAACGCTTTAGTGCCCAACACTGAATGTCTCTCTGGTGTTACGTTAATGGTGCGAGGTGTTGGTGCATGATTGTACATGTAGTGGCAAGTTGTGGGTTAGTTGTCGCTGCTGCCATGAATTGTGTTCCCCTCATGTTTAAACGTTCTCTAATTTTCAGTATTTTTGTTTTTGTGTGCGGGTGTTCTATTGGTGTTGTTTAAGTACATCCTGTAATGGTACGAAGTGCGTTGTTTTGTATTGTCTGTAAGATGTTTATGTGTGTGTTTGAGATAATGGGTGCCCAACATGGGCTAGCATAGTCCATAACTGAGCGAATATATTGTTCGTATATGAGTGATGTTTCCTGCTGGTGTCCAAGGTTTGTGCCTGTTAGTACCCTAAGCGTATTAAGTCTTGAGTCTTGACGTACATTTGTTTTTAATGTCCTGAATGTGGTTTACAAAAGTTAATGACGTGTCGTATGTGACCCCAAGTATTTTGGTCCTGTGAGTGTGTGGAGTGTTGGTGTTGTTTAATGTAAGCTGTGGAGTTATCTGGTGTTCTTTTGTGCGCTTGTTAGCAAGGTGATGGTTGATTTTGTGGGCGCTACTTTGAGTCTATTGTGTGTGAGCCAGTCTTGTATACTGTTTTTTATGTATGTTTGTAGGTTATTTGTAGCAGTGTCGATGTTGTTGTGGGTGGATGTTAGAGTGATCTACCGCTTATGGTAGATAGAAATATCGAACTTTCTTTAAAAATTGATAGATAGATAGATAGATAGATAGATAGATAGATAGTGATCCTCCTTCTGGTACATAGCTCGCCATATGTATCTTCCTAAATATCCGGCGAAAGGTCTTTGCTTGGGGCTGAAGGGGAAAGCGCTCTTTCCACGGCGTACCAGCGTCCTTCAATTGTTTTTGTGTGAGCACCGGTCTCCAGATTCTTAAACGTAACCGAATGATTCACCGTAAAGTGTTCAAATCCTTCGTTCTCAATATTTGTTGGCAATAACACTTCAAATTCGAATGAATATTCAGAAACAAGCAAATTATGGGTAACTAATATTGCTCTAAGTATAGAATCCGTGATTAAATTATTATTCAGGACAATGGCGTGATTATATTTATTTAAAACATGCAAAGTATAAAATATACGAGTCTGACAAGTTTTCAAACGTGATATTTCTGTAGAATATGTCAAGAAATTCGTTTACATGTACTATAACGGTAGGAGCAGCAGGACGACCAGCCATTATTGTTTAAAGCTAAGATTGCAATATTGACTAAATAAAACAAACAAATTGCGGCCCCCGGTTAACTGAATGCCTGGTTAAGTCAATTGACTGGCCGGTTAGGTCAACTGTACGCCCTTGATGATTGGTTAGGTTAAGTCGTGATATTTTCATTAACTGACGAAAATATCATGACTTAACCTAACCAATCGTTAATGGCGTACAGTTAACCTAACCTGGCATTCAATTGACCTAACCTGGCATTCAATTGACCGGGGGCAACTCACAAGTAGATAGATCACAGCACTGCATTATCATATGCTCACACTACAACAATAATATTCAGACTAAACTAGGTCTACGCAGGCAACAAATAAACATTAATAACAAGCCGACGTAAACAGGAACAAATTTGCATTTTCTGAATTTGACCACGGATTATATACCAGCACAGCATAAGAAATAATTTAACCACGGATTCTATACTTATGCCCTAATAATAATATTGTACCGTAATTTCAATGGGACCTATGAAACCCTGTCTTTGTTGCGGAAGATAACTTAAATGTACACTTCTTGTGGGGACATGTGAAAATATATTTATCACCTGTTTTACACAACTAACATTTTCAGTGCTTTTGTTAGGCGCCCACGGAGCCTGCAGCTACGGGAAGCCACCACAAACAGGGGCCCCTTACATTGGACCAGTAAATATTTTTATGTCAAGAACATTCCTCTCTAAAGTCGGAGTGAAATCGTTTTAAATGATTTTTTTTTTAAAGTTCATGTTTTTCTTCAGTCTAGTTATAGTCTTTGATTACTTACCGTAACTTTCTGTTTGTTTTTAGCTTGTTTCATTCAAAGTGACTTTTACTTCCTGCTGCTCATTTAAACCAGACGTAAACTGCCACTGACTCTCAAAGAGTCAAACTTAACTATTATCTCCAGCAGCGTTGCCACTCCTTCAAACATTTTACTAGATCTTAAAAAATCCTTTGACAAAGACAATCAGTATAAATGTATATTGCAACCTGTTTTTTTAATTTTAATTTAAAGTGCTAATGAAAATAATCACACAGTAACAGATTAGCAGTACCTTCAGGAGCTATTGAAGAATAGGGACCCCAGCCTTCTTTAGTTGGCTTTATAAGGCTAACTAACAAAAATATCATGACTTAACCTAACCAGTCGTCAAGGGCGTACAGTTAACCTAACGATTGGTTAGGTTAGGTCGTGATATTTTCGTTAGTTAGCCTTATAAGCCTAACTAAAGAAGGCTGGGGTCCCTATTCTTCAATAGCTCCTACCTTCAAAAAATGCATGTTTTGAAAATTTTGTTTTTCATGAATGGTAACGCTGATCTCCAGTGAAAGAAACTAAGTTTTGCAGACATTACTGACGATTTTGCTTCTAGAAAAAGTAGGAAAAATGTAGAAATGTCGATGAAGAAATGTAAAAGAATGTAGAAAAAAGTAGAAACAAAATTAGGAAAATGTAGAAGTATTACTGATTATTTTGTGTCTCTACTAATTATGGTGTGTTAAGTTTTTGATTGGTCAGCTCAAAGTCAGCGGAGGTCCTGAACATTTTATATTATATCTACAATTTACAGTATCTTCCACCAAACTGTTAAACAGCAACAGCCTCGTAGGGACCTGCCGGTCTGTTGCTGTTTGGTGTCCTTCGTATTCCTTTGTAAATAAACTAACGCTTCCGTGTCATATTTTAGACGTTCCATTAAATCTTTGAGATTACAAAAATACAAGTTGCACTTTGCACCTCGCTCTTAGAACTGAAAAAAAATTTATTAGTTGGTTGGTTCATTTGTTTTAATGTATTACTATGACGTACTGCGTATAACCGATGAAATATTTGTCATCATTGCGCGAAAAAGGACAATGAATTGCCACAATTGGCAGAAAACTCATAATAAAGTCATCACCTTTCAGGCAATCAGGATCCTTCTAACAAATTTTGACTATGTCAAAGAACTTGTCTCAGTGAAAGTTAATATTATCTTTACCTAATTATATAGTAACTATTTGGTTACACATAAAATTTTACAGAAACTTTTATTTAAAAAACTTACAGTCACCTTCCAGCTGGTGAATGATACTGTAAAGATGACTTCGTGGTATGAGGCACTGTAATGAAGATTTAATTAAAATATGGGTATTATCGGTACGGCAAATTTATGAAATGGCCGACAAGGTTAGGTTAGTTAAGTTACGTTTTTACAGTAAAAGTTCTGACAGTTCAAACATTTATTAAAATGTAGATAAAATATTCAGTAGAGTTATACTTCATTCTAAGTACGATGCAGGCAAGCGTGCAATTTAAAATTTTACTGAAAATACTGAATTCATTATTAAATCCGCATAGGCTGTAGTAGGCTGGCAACGAAGAAAATTATAGAAAGTGCGGGACTAGCATGTTTCATGGACTGCTCTCGATTTTTCTACGAAATTGCAAACAAGGGCAATCGATGACCCTGATTTTGTTTCTGCAATCGGTTTTCTTGAGAAATGATAAAGAAAAATGTTATTGGATATTGAATAAATTTATTTACTGAAACGACGCAATATATTAGTGCGATATCTTGCAAAAAAAAATAGTATAAGAAACTCGATTAGGTCAGGTTAGGTTAGGTTAGATTAGGTCAGGTTAGGTTAGGTTAGGTTAGGTTTCTCAAGAAAACCGATTGTAGAAACAAAATCAGGGTCATCGACTGCCCTTGTTTGCAATTTCGTAGGAAAATCGAGAGCAGTCCATGAAACATATTAGGTCCGAAAGTGCTTGGCCCTTTCACTTCAAGAAAGAATGATATCGTTGCTCATAGGTTTCATATAGAAAGAACTCTATAAAGCCCAGGTCATTATAGGCTATATAAGCTAGATTTACTAGCCTATAGTCCGGTAGCCTAATAGCTTAGGCTATCGGAGGGAATTAATTAACGAGCTTTCAAAGGTGACACTAAAAAAGAAGCAAAGAAGCTCGTTTGTTTCTTGACGGATAACTTAGTTATTTTTTGAATAATTCACGGTTATTATAATAAAATCCCATCAAATCTTATCCAGTTAATTTAATTCCTTGGTTGGTTGTTCCGTTTAATGTCTGTTCTGTTTAACTGAGATGTAACGCCATCTGCCGGGAAAAATAAGTTTCCTAAAGGAGTAACTGGCCCACACAAAATACATTAAATGCATCATGTTGGCCACCGCACCCATTTTCCATTTTTCAAACTGGCTTGGGATACTCTAGCTGGATTATTAAAATTAGCATATGTTGAGTGCGTTTCTCCTTTAATAATTATACCAAGAAAATAATTTTAGCCTACAAATTTTCGTCCTCTTTTTCGACACTAGATGGCGAATTCAAGTTTTATGTATACACTGTGTAATTTCATTTCTGGGCCATTCCGCAGTATTTTTTGTTGCGGATGGGACAGACGTCCGTATATTAGTATCAGAAAAGAAATCCCAAATACCAAAATACTGTGGATTGGCTCTATATTTTGGTATTATTAGAAAAGAATACCAAATAACAAAATACAAAATACCTAATAGTATTAGGTATTTTGTATTTTGGTATTTGGTATTTCTTTTCTAATAATACCAAAATATAGAGCCAATCCACAGTATTTTGGTATTATGAAAGCTCTACTACTAAATACTATTAATAATAATAACAACAAAATTTTCCTGTTGCGAAGACCGTTGAAACCTCAACAAAACGAAAAGAACATAAAGAATGGCCATTCCACCGTATTTTTTGTTGTTGTGGGTGGAACAAACATAAGTATATTTTGGTATTTTGTTCCACTCACAACAAAAAAAATACTGTGGAATGGCCCATCTTTATGCTCTTTTCGTTTTGTTGAGGTTTCAACGGTCTTCGCAACAGGAAAATTTTGTTATTATTATTAATAATATTTAGTAGTAGATTTTTCATAACTCATTACATTATGAATAGGATTTTACCCTATATGCCTAATTAAAGTTTCGTAGCTTTATTAATAATGCAATTTCATTACATAAATTATACAATAACTAATATTTCTTTGTTAGTCTGTAAATACTTTGTTAACAGCCTATTTCATATAGAAGTTTACTTGAAATTATTAAGTGTTTTACAGCTACATTTTGATGTATACTTACGTGGAAAATTGAGTGCAATGTTTTTAATGACTCTTAACTTAAGTAAATGAAAAATTCTGCCTTGTTTACATTCGTAGCAGAAAATTTAATGGTGTTAAATTTTCTTTTAAAATTTTGATGCTGCCATAAATAGATTTTAAATTTACGATAACTCAGATTCGTATCACCAAAAACGGGTAAAAGCGATGTATAACCCGTCATATATTTTAATGGGAAATGAATCTTACATATCAGAATTATAAAGTCCAATATCTTAATTAACAAGATAGATTACCTAAATCCCTCATGAATTAAACTTATTACGTAATAATGCTTTTCAGCTTAATATAAATAAGAAAGTTCACTTTTTCGGAAAAGAGGGCGGGGCTTAGATCTCGACAGCCAATAGCAACGAAGGATGGGTGGAGCCTAATCAATTCTTAAGAGAGTATTTTCAAAACTTGAGACACTAATTCAGAAATATATAAAATACTGTGGAATTTGTTCTCAAAATTTATAATTACAGTACAACATGTGTATAGAGAAAGATGAATATATATATATATATATATATATATTCAAGTTTATATATATATTTGAGTTAAATGTTATATACATTTTCTAAGCGTTTATGTAATGGGTTATAATCTTCAAAGGAAATCTCGCATCAAAGGAGTTTTCATATAAAAATATTAATATACGTTAGCTCAAGATAATATTTCTTTGAGTCCATCACAGAAACGTTTATAGAATTCCTGAATAGGTAATGATAAAGATTGGGCGGACGTCTTGTAAGACTAATTATATCAAATAGAATGAATGAAGATTGTTTCGATTGTACAAAAGGGAAGATAGTGTGGAATTTCCAAAAATTTGCTCCTTCTCTTCCATTTGGAAGGAAAGGCGTAATTTTATGGTGTAATTTATTTCAGAATTAATCTTCTTATTCGTGTAAACGCAACGACCCATTTGGAGTTTCATACGTCTTTATGGGATAGCAAAGTCTATTATAATGAATCTATCGTGGGTTTATCACTGTAAGGACGATGAGACCTTTTCTGAGACAAACGTTTTAGTAGATGGTTCAAATCGCTGAAGAATCTTTGTCGGATGCAAAAAATGTTTGACTAAAACATTCGAACCTCCGCAAATAAAGACGAAGAAACATAAAGTAACTTAACCTAACCTATTTCCACCTAACCTAACCTTTAGTTCGAAGACAAGTGATCGAAAACAATATTTATGGAACACCATTTCGAAGAATTTTATCTCGTCATTCGATTTCTCCAAGAAAATGTGACGTTGCCATTGCAAGTTCATTACGGGCCTAACACGGTCCACAACGGTTATGTAAAACACATATTGCAGGTACCGTAAGATGGGGTAACTGGGCACCTGCAGGGGTAACTGGGCACTACTACTGTAAGTTTAAGGTACATTTCGTTATTATTTTTTCATTTTAGGTACCTATACCTATTACATAGGTAGATACTTACAATTTATGGGAAAAATTCATACTTTATAACGAAATTTACCTTAAACTTAGTAGTGCCCAGTTACCCCATCTTACGGTATGAAACGAGCTTAATGTAATGTAACGTGCTTAATGTAATCGTGGATCTATCTATTTTAAGTTTATCACTGTTTATAAAGGTTATCGCGGGTTTATAACGCATCTGTAACGTGCCTATTACAGATATGTTTATCTGTTATAAGCGAGCTCATTTTCAAATTCTGCTTAAAATTTGCTTCTCGTCTGTTTCCCCAAAAATCATGACCCAATTTAACTCTGTTAAAAGACAAACACAGTATACAAGAACTGGAAACAAGATTTCTATCTCCCATTTTTCTGTCAATCAGAGACGCCCTCCGACGGCTGGATCCAAAATGATCTTTGCCTCATTTCATTCAGTTAACACAAAATAAAGCGGATTTCTTCATAAACAGTGTCTTTTTCAATGATGTTAACTGGTATGTTACTTTCATTGAACGACGCTCTGGTGCCAAATCACAAAATGTAATCATGGGGTTGTTCAAACATCTAAGATCATATGACAGAAGGGACCTACAGCTTTACGTGGGATCCGAGCCACAGGTCGCTACATCATCTGGACGGACAGGACGAGCTCCTCTCCAACTATAACTAACCTGACTCAATGTCGCTTAACTTCGGTGATCGTAAGAAGTGGTGTTACGACACTGGCCATGATGGCATATTCACTATATTTTATAACCTGCAAAAAATTGTATATTAGAATTTACAAGAGTGAAAATGGAAATAAAGGATTCGCCATTAGTTTGTCGACCATCAGTTGTAGTATTATTAGAGAAATATTTAATAAATCGTTAGTTTTGATAGCGTCAAACTGAAATTTGGTTACGGGTAGGTTTTATGTATCTTTTACGTGTATAAATTTCACACTGATTGTTTGAAAATGTTGATTCCATCGATGTTTTTAGAGTGAACCCTTCTTTTTGGCAGACGGTATATATATATATATATATATATTAGCAATTTTTATGCTTTCAGGAAACATACAATTCTAAGCGACCTTTTTTTACTGCATACAGTCGATTACAAACGTCATAATAAATTATGAGCATTTGGGGGCTACAACCATCTTCTTCCCAATCTGTCCCAAATTTTGTTACCAATGTTGCGGTTGTTGATAGTAATAACATAATAACTGTCAATAACCGTTGTAATTTTTAAAAGAGAATCTTTATCCGGATCACACCGTGAAGGCAATGCAGAGGTGCCATATATCCTAATAAACTACACGATTGTTGACGAGATCGTGAGATATCGTACATCTGGCATGACAATAGCATTATTTGGCATTGAATTTTGTTCAATAATTATTTAAATAAATGTCAGCAAATTAGGTCTTTATTTATTTAAAATAATTTTCTATTTTATTTAATTATTAACTGAAAAAATTAACTATCGTAATTACAGTAAATAATTGATGAAACTACTAGGGCCACTCAATATATTTTGCCCCACCCTTTTTTCTTAGCTAAATATCATAATAGGCCATGGGCTGAAATGTCTTTTGGGCCGTAAGTTTGAACTTTCTGCGCTTCACATAACCGGATTTTTCCACTTTGAACCTCCCCTCCTTGTATAAAACCGATGGTTAATGCAGTTTCGAAAATGGTGTCTGACAGTGATGTCCGTAGTAAACAGAGAGCTGTTATCGAGTTCTTAACCCGTGGAGAAGGAAACAGTTGGAAATATTCTCAAACGTCTACAAAACGTTTACGGAGATGCTGTTGTTGATCGAAGCGCAGTTGGACGCTGGTCTAAACGTGTGAGATCATCGGAGAGAGGGAGAGCCAGCCTCGATGATGAGCCACGCAGCGGTCGCCCGGCATCGGCTGTGACATCTCACACTGTGCGACGTGCTAACAGCATCATTCGATCAAATCGGCCCGTCACATACAAGGAGCTATCACTGGAGCTAGGACTTAATGAAGGAAGTGCGAATACGATAATTCAACAACTGGGATACTCAAAAGTGTGTTCACGGTTTGTTCCTGGCGAACTGACTGAAGATCACAAAGCCCAAAGAAAAGAAATTGCGTCTGAGTCGTTGGTTCGATACGAGACAGACGGTGATGACTTCCTTTCACGAATTGTGACTGGGGATGAGACTTGGGTACAACACTTTGAACCTGAAACAAAACGCCAATCCATAGAGTGGCATCACGCACACTCCCCACGCAAGAAAAAGTTTAAAATGGCTCCCTCTGCAGGAAAGGTTATGGCCACCATCTTCTGGGACATGAAAGGGGTGATTCTGGTGGACATTATGAAGAAAGGACAAACAATCAACTCAGAGGCATATATCGCTACCCTACAGAGACTCCAGAGACTCCAGAGACGTATAAATCGAATTCGACCGGAGAGAAAACTGGAAGACGTCCTTCTTTTGCACGATAACGCAAAACCACACAACAGTTTGCAAACAAGAGAGGCCATTGCAAAAATGCGCTTGACTATGTTACCCCACCCTCAATACAGCCCAGATCTTGCATCTTCAGACTTCCATTTGTTTGGGCCAATGAAGGATGCTATTCGTGGAAGAAAGTTTCAGAGTGACGATGAGGTTGTTGAGGAGGTTAAGAGCTGGCTCCAGCGGAACCCAGCGGACTTTTACCAGCAAGGAATAAAGGCCCTTGTTTCGAAGTGGAGGAAAGCCGTAGAAAAGGATGGAGACTATGTGGAAAATAAAAACTTGTAAAAAAGGTATGTAACTACTTGTGTACAAAATTCCTGGAACTTACAAGGAAACTTGGAAAGGAAAAAAAAAGGTGGGGCAAAATATATTGAGTGACTCGTATAATATAAAAATTAATTTAAAACTCTCTCTCTCTCTCTCTCTCTCTCTCTATATATATATATATATATACAGTATATATATAGATATAATATATTATATATATATATATATATATATATATATATATATATATATATATATATATATATATACACTTAAGGTTAAATAAGTAATAAATATTTGAACTGGGGACCGTACGAAAAATTTTTTGAAAAAAAAAAAAATCGCTCGCGTTTCTCTGAACCAAAAATGGTAATGAGGTTTGATCCCTCAATTTTAGGATAGACAAACTGAGACCCGAAAATCATTAGTCAGGACTAACCCTCTTTTATACTCTAATGCCAAACTAATCCTGAAGAGCTAATCCCGAATCATTTTTCAACTTAATCCTACCGTACTGTTAATTCGTCTTGATGGGAAAGTTAATCTAACCTTGATTTTGCTTTTTATTTTAACTGTTCCTTAATTCATACGAAAGATATTTATAAAATGGTCGTTATTTTTATGTTTAATAAATAATGCTTCGATGTTCAAAGGCTGTAAGTACAGGGTGTCTCAAAAGTCACTGCGCACCTATATACGTAATATATACGAGTTTAAAGTGCCTCTTTGGCACTATAATAATAATAATGTTAATTGTTGATGATTATTGATTATGATTGTTCGAGGGATGGGTCACCAGGCCTTTTCAAACCAAATAATGTTATTAATTAAAGAAAATTAATAGCGTGAGTTTTCTTCCTTTATTACACAAAATAAATGATTTATAAATGAGGCAAAATAATATATATATATATATATATATATATATATATTTTTTTTTTTAACTGCAAACAACACACTATAATTAATGTGAAGAACGACGCTTGTGTAGAAGAACGTTCCGCAGAAGATGGTCACCTCTTTTTCATTTGTTCGTTCTCCCTCCTCATCTTGTGCGGAACGTTCTTCTACACAAGCGTCGTTCTTTACATTAATTAAACTGTGTGTTGTTTGCAGTTAAAATGTATATATATGTACGGCATGCGAAGGTGCCCCCTCAGGGCATTGGTTTCTGCTCGTATGTAGGAGAATTACGACTTCTGATTAATCGAGGCCCATGGTGTAGTGGATAGCATATCTGACCGGCAATCGGAAAATCCCGGGTTCGATTCCCGGGTGGTTACCTCATTTTTCATTTGTTCGTTCTCTCTCCTCATCTTGTGCGGAACGTTCTTCTACACAAGCGTCGTTCTTTACATATATATATATAAGTGCACAGGGACTTTTGAGACACTCTGTATATTAATTTTATATTTAAGAGTATAAATTCTAATAATTACTTTTTCGGGTCTTATTCTATATACGCTTTAAAAATATAATTTCTATAAATGTCATTTACACATTTTAAATGTCACTTTAAAGTGCACAATTTTGATTTAATAATGAAGCAATATTTATTAAATAAATATAAATCCGCTTACGTTAAACGGATGTTGACATATACAGGGTGTCCCCCCCCAAAAAAAAAAATCACCGTGCACCTAGTGCCCGAATCATTTGCAGAGGCGCACAGCGATTTTTGGGACACCCTGTACGAACTTAATTTCCAACTTAGAAATGTTGATGACTCCTAAAGAGATAAATCATTTTTTTTTATAATCCAAACGAAATATGGAGTCTATCACGCCTTCCAATTATTAAAAAGATAAATGCATTTAAATACGAATTAAAGCAGTTTTGCTTCATTTTTCAAATTATTCCGCAAACCATGGGGAGGTTCAATTCATCTTCACACACAGGGGAGTCGATCTTACTCCCCCCCTCCTGTTCATCCCCACATCCGGGGGTAAAGAGGGAAGGAGAAGCTCGGGAAGGCCAGATTTTGTACATGAATTAAGCGTTATTTCATCTTTGATGAAGTGTATACACACACACACACACAACAAACACACACACACCACACACACACACACAAACTTGATTGCAACACTCAAATATATATAGTCAGTTCTTTAACACCGAACCAGAACTATTTACCATATTTTCCGGCATACAAGGCGCACGAGCATATAAGACGCACCCCAATTTTGGCAGGCATATTCTTGAAAAAAAATTAAAAAATATAATACTTGCCGGTAACCAAAAGCCTACCCATGACCCTGACCTTGAGCATATAAGGCGCAGGGGGAAAAAAAGCGCGCCTTATATGCCGGAAAATACGATAATTTAACCCTGATTATCTTTGTGGCAACAAACTTAACTTTAAACTTTCCGTAATCACGGTTGTGGAATAGTTTTTTTAACTATTTTCGATTGTATGTGAAATAGTTAAGAATACATTTAATGGTTATTGTAACAACATATTGTTTCTGTGTATCTTTTCGGAGTCCATGAAATTCATTTAGTATTTGGCAAACTCGCTTTCAGATGACGTATTAGACAGGAAGTGTGGTGGGAGGGGGGGCACCGAAAGGGGGTAGGTGTATCATCAAATGTTGGTTGAAAGATGATATTTTCAATCTTGTACGTGTTACTTCGTAATCCAAGGAGCGTTTGTATTATATATATATAATATATATATATATAGTTTCGGAAAAAAGTTCGCCTAGAAAAATAACACTGCTTTCTGAAAGGCATGCAAAATTATAGTATTATTACAATTTTCTTTGGATATTTTATTATTTTTTTGTGACATTAATAAAATTCCAGAAACAAAATACAATATTAGTAATTAGTATTTTTTGCGCTTTTTATAAATTTATTTTCCTAGTCGAACTTTATTCCGAAACTACACATCCAATGAATCAATAGCGTATGGAAAAGATTGACCTGCGGATGTGATCCTTGTGACTAGAAATATTATTTAAATTTAGGCTATTTCCAAATGACTATTATTTCATAACTAATTAGTAATTATTAGTGAAAATTCTTGGGTTGGAAGGGGGGGGGGAGGGAGAGCATGAACCTGGTTTTACCCCGAGCTCGAAAAGGGTTAACTACCCCAAAAGTCTTTTTTTTTCAGAATTTCAACATTTTTGGCAGATTTTAGAATTATTGCGCTGACGTTTGGCTTTGCAACGATATCAGCAAACAAACGCGACGCCATACTGAATGCAGCGCTCGCGATCCGAGAGTTGACTTCCGAGGACACGATGAAAACTCTCGAGGCAACGATGATATGACGTCATGATAAAAATATGAATGCGACGTTGCAACTAACAAACCGGATGTTTCAATTCTCTTTTAGGACAAACTACGCTAAATTTACATTTCTTTAAAAAAATGTAACTGTTTAAAAAATGTGATAAAAATCCTGTTAAAAAAGGCAAGATTTCTGCAACACCCCTTCCTGCGTTCAACATTTTAAAAGCACCCTGTGAATATAGATGTAATTAAACAGATGTAAAGCCGCATAGAACAAAATAAAACAATTCTTTTCCTGCAAAAATATAACTGCAATATTGAATAGAATTTAAGATTGAGGGTTAATTCTTAAAAAAAGCATCTATCTATTTATGTATTTATTTATCTATCTGGGACTATGTATTGATTCTAAATGGGAGAAGACTTTTTCTGTATACAGTTTACGTAAAGCGAAGGAAATCCATTGAAATTAAAATTGAATTTTTAAATAAAATAAAATTTTTAATTCCTCGAATCAAAAGATAAAATCTATTGACGAATCTATATAGAGGGAAGAAATGTATGTATATAACTATATATATATATATATATATATATATTACACACACACACACACAGAGGGTTGAGTAAATAGACACCACGCTGATTGTTCTCAAGAACAAATAACAAAGCTGATCAATGAAATATCAGAACGCATGTCAGCTTTACACAATTCAAAGGGGAACCAACACGATTTTAAATATATTTATTCAATAAATCTCTTATTATTTATTGACTTTTATTATCAACTCAAAAACTATGGAAAAAAAAAAAACCGGTGTCTATTTAATTTTGTCAACCCTCTGTATATTACAACAATAACAACATAGATGAATGTTGAAACAACTTACAACCATTTAAAATGTTTAATTCAACCGTGCGTTGGTCGTACTATTTCTTAAAGTTGTTACCAGAAAAACAAGTATGATAAATGAAATGGATAGAATGAACTACCTGAATTGGTTGGTTGAACTACCTGAACGAATGTTGTAATGTTGTAATGTTGTAACCAAATGTATATTTCTTTGTAGTCACTATTGACTATAATCAGTGAAAAATTGTAGTCTCTCACGAGTCACGGGAAAAGTCACACTTAATAATAAATATATTTAACTATTTTAAAATTCATTTTAAGTTGGTCATTATTCCATAGTAATCATCGGCTTGGCTCCAATTACTATTCTTTTCCTACCTCGGAGATTAATGGTTTAAAAGGCGAAAGTCATTTTATGAGTTATTTCGTTAAAAATGGCATTAACGTTTGATTTTCAAATTTAGATATTTTTTTTTATATAAAAACATTAAAATCGTCGAACTTTTTTCTTTTTTTTTGTAAAGTTCAAAACTGAAGTATTCCTACTTTATTTTAATTTATTTACAATGTATTTGATGTGTATTGTACGTTTATTTTACTTAATTAATAAAGCCTACGAATGAAATGAGCCTAATATTATCTTTGCCAGTGAAATTATAGCGTGTGGAATTTCGTTACATCAAAATCGAATTTCAGAATGTCAACGAAAATATGTAAATATGTCGATTTTACATTTTAAATTACATTTCAGATTTTCAGTGAAAATTCTTAACTTAACCAGACTAACCTAACCTAACTTAACCCAACTGAACCTAATCTGAACCTAGTCTGACCTAATTTAAATTAATTTTTTAGTATCGACATTGTACAGATCGACTTTGTTCAGCTACTGTAGCTGGTGAAACTGTTATGAACTAAATTGTACGGTAATTGTGACAGTAATTCCTCACTCACTTTTATTCCTGTTCAAAACATAGCTGTGATTAGGTTTTCGGTATACGTCGAAAATGATGACCTTTTTCTTAAAGGCAAAAGTCATGTGAAGGAGGGACTTACGCTATACGTGAGATCCGACCACCCATCCGACAACTAAACAGACCTGACGTCGCTCAATTTCGTTGAGCTAATGGGAACCGGTTTTACCGCGTGGGTACGACGTAACTCTATAATTATCATAGTTTAAATCACGTTTTTAGTAGATCGAAAATGATGTTAGTCATTTGTTGACTAAGGAACTTTAGTCAATGTGATACATTAAATAAGTCACTTTAGTCAATGTAACACATTAAATGAGTCACTTTAGTCAATACGACACATTAAATGAGTCACTTTAGTCAATTTGACACATTAAATGAGTCACTTTAGTCAATGTAACGCATTAAATGTCACTAAGAAAGATAGATTACTTCGCTTAATGACATTTGTTATTAAGGAACTGTATACTTAAATTGTAATGCACATTGACAAACATGGCACCAGGCTATGATTCATATGCGCAGAATATTGGTTGAAGGTCCGATGCTAGTGTTTCCAAGAAAACTGATACAATGCAAAAACTAACAATGATTTATACAGAGGGTTGACAAAATTAAATAGACACCTTTTGGTTTTTTTTTTTTCCCTAGTTTTTGATTTGATAATAAAAGTCAATAAATAATAACAGATTTATTGAATCAACATATTTAGAATCGTGTTGCTTTTCCCTTTGAATCGCGTAAAGCTGACACGCGTTCTCACTTTTCATTGATCAGCTTTGTCATTTGTTCTTGAGGACAATTATCGTGATGTCTATTTACCTTTGTCAATCCTGTGTATGTTGACACGTATATCGACAAATGTCCCGTACGTTAGTTAGGTTAGGTTGTATTATGTTAGACTGTTAGTTCAAGTTAGATTAAATTAATAAATATACACATAAACTGTGTCGTCCACGTTTGGGTATAAATACTTATAGGATTAATAAGATTTATTTAAATGACCTGAGGGTAGTCCCTAATCCTTTTAATTTTAAAATATTATTCTGAAGACTTTAAAAAAAACCTTGCCACGATTTTTTACATTTTCTCATTTAGTTGAATAATGAAAGAAAACGGAGCTAAAATGATTTCCGTTTTTTGTGTGTAAATTAAGTTTGTTAATTTCTTTTTGAAGGGAAACTAAGTTATTTTATGGAAAAAAAATATCTATTTCGGAAAAATGGTTTTCAAAGTTGATTGGCAAATTGAGACTTTTATAGAATTGAAATATGAGGTTTAATTCTTAAAACGGCATCTATCTATCTGCTTATCACTTTGTTTATTTATTTATTTATCTCTCTTTGCATCGAGTTGCTAATAAGGGCTATTCATTGATTCAAAGTGTGGGAAGAGTTTTTTGTATACAGTTTACGCACAAAGGAGGAAATTCCATGAAATTAGTCGACATTTCAAAGTGAATTGAATTTCCAATTCTTCGGATCAAAAGATAAAAGATAAACTTTGTAAAAGGAGAGCTCCATTTCGATGTAAGTTGCCGTCAAACTTTTCCTTCTGAATTGAATCTGAAGAACCAATTATAGGAAGGAGGTTTTCCCTCGTTCTCATCCGAGAAAGGACCTTTTGAAGCATCCATTACGTATGCATATATGAAGAATTATGCCTATAGGTTAGAAGCGGTTTTTTCTTGTCTGCGAGTATTTGAAAAGAATTCATTTGAAAATCTTTACTGAAACACATTTCCTCGGTACCCCTTCTTCAGTAGCAATACTCCGCCAGTGAACAACGCTAAAATAAAAGGATGTCACCACTGTTTTATTAGCGTAATTTGCGCTCATGGATATGCCTAAAGAAGAGAGAGAGGGAGAGGCGTAACGGGATAATAATTAGCATTGCTTCTTCCCGCCTAAATTATCACCTAAGTTCGGATATAAAAGAAAATCGAGAGCTCTCAACCCGTTCTACGGATGTGTGTCTTAACCGTTCGACAAGAGCGGAGTGTTACAGGCAGATTATAACTTTATGCATTATGAAAACTTTTTCCACTCCCTTCCCCCAAATTCACAGTTCTGTTTAAAATCCCCTTTTTTTAGGGGAATGATTCCATCTTGAGGAAACTTTATGGGGGAAAAAATTACTTTTCCCCCTAAATGATTATATATATACACGATTTCAGAGGTTCACCTTTTGGCAACTAATTACATCTTTTTTACTGCTGAATACAACCTTCGAAAAGATTAGTGACAATTTTCCTTGTTTTTTTTACCTTTTTCATATTTTATCAACAGGATTTTTTCTAAAAGCTATTTTTTAATCAGATTTTTATAAAGTATTTTTAGTTCTTTCTAAAAAAAATCCTAACAACTGAATGCAAAATCTCTCTCTCTCTCTCTCTCTCTCTCTCTCTCTCTCTCTCTCTCTCTCTCTCTGGCTCAGATACAAAACAGGGCTGGAAAATATACAAAATAATTACTTGATAATAAAAAAATGTCACTCAAATTTTTTAACTTTAGACATAAGATGAATACAAGGCAATTCCTTTGAAGAAATAAAGTATATTTTTCTCAACTTTGCAAATATGAAACTTTTTTAAACTTAAAATATTCATAACTTGACCTTTTCCGTAAATAATTGATAAAAAAAAAAAAAAAAAAATCCAATATAAGATTTTGAAGTAAAAACAGAGACTTGTCGAAACTTGTTTGAA
Source organism: Bathynomus jamesi (assembly GCA_023014485.1). Lineage (NCBI taxonomy): Eukaryota > Metazoa > Arthropoda > Malacostraca > Isopoda > Cirolanidae > Bathynomus > Bathynomus jamesi. The sequence goes on along the minus strand of JAJOZX010000457.1, from coordinate 637,547 downwards.
GCATTTGAATAAATATCTGAAAATATATTTTGTCGAATGGAATCTCTCTAACTATTACTTTAGTGATAGTTTTAACTAGTGAAGGAACTTAGATTTTATTTAATAACAGCTCTGTACAGTTAATTATAAAGTTAAGTTAAATTTGTCATAAACTTCGATCGAGGGTCAAACAATTTTATCAGTAATATTAACAATAATACTAATAATAATTATCATCATTATAATAATGATAATAATAATAATAATAATAAAAATAATGATATTAATAATGATGATGAGGGTATTAATTAAAATGATGATTACAATGATAAAAATAATAATATTATTCATAAAGGCGTAACCAACAGTGTGAAAATAACATTAATTAAGCCTTGCAATTTGCCTCTTAATTTGCCTTCACAAAATGACAAATATTTTCTTTGCTATAAACAAAATCACGGTCTGACTTTCCCTCGCCTTAATAAACCCCATACTACTACGAACCCAATATAAATTTCGCCGGTTTTCCACGCCCGGCCAAAACCGAAACCCCATCGGTAACTATCGGAATTAATCGGCTATCATCGGATATAATGCTGATTTAACAACAAGAGTACAATTAAACGAATTACCATATAGATGAAGACAAGTCAGCCAATATATATGTAAAACTCGTTTTTGCGGCTTTGTCAATACTAGTTATGTATTTCTTCTTTTCATTTGAAACGGCAAAAGGTATCAACGCAAATGCGTAGTCATTTGTTTTTTTTTTTTTTTTTTGTTTTTCTTTTTTTGAAAATTTAATATTTATACTTTTGGTTTCATCTTTTGGCTATTGTTTAGTATATGGCTTTAAAGGAAAGTAAGTGTATGAAATTGTATACACTAGAAATAGCTAGTTATTTATTTAAATATATGTGTGTACGTTAATATTCTCTCTCTCTTCTCTCTCTCTCTCTCTCTCTCTCTCTCTCTCTCTCTGTATATATATATATATATATATATATGCGTATACATGTAGATGTAGTAGTTAATGAGACAAAGGCAAATGATTCACAGTATGCAAATAGAAGCTTTGGTTCGGTGAACGAATAAGACAGTTGATTCCCGTGTAACGGACCCGCCTCTCTCTTTAACGGCCTTTTAACGGAGATCCCCAACCGTTAAAATAACGCGAGGAAAGACGGTATACAGAAGCCGTATACAGGGACTGTATACATGCTCTCTGTATACTATATAATGACAAATATACGCGGGAAGGCTTTGTTACGTTGAAAATGTATAGAAAATACTATAGAAATTAGAGGATTTAGGCTTCATCCGAAATATAGAAAACTCTATTCAATTTACTGTATACTGTAAAGCAAACTAGTGTTTACCCCAGGAAGTGAAGTTAGAGGGGCGTTCGAATCTTCAAGGGGGTGAGGGGGTGAAATACGAGTAGTGAGGGCGAATGGGGGCAAGTACGGCACCATAGTAAAAACTGAAAAATGCTTCTAGACCATTTTATTAGATTTAATTCGTGTTCCAAAATTACTCAGGGTTTCTATAAGCAATACATTATATCCTTCTTGGTTTCTTCTTGTAACTTTGCATAACTTTGTCAATGAACTTCTCGAATGTAGTGCGTTCACCTTTGGTGACTTCCCGTAGGTATGTCCGACACTTTCAGTCCTTCAAATGATATATTATTAGTTTATTCACACGATCGGGCGTAAGGTGACTGCTTTCAGAACACAAATTTCTATTCATTGACTAAAAAGAACGACAAATTGTAGCCGTTGTGACTCGGAGCAACAAGAGATGACTTCCTACTTTTTTCATTCCAGGAAACACAACCAAAGATGAAGTCGAATCACAATTGTGGTGATAAAAAAAAAATTGAGGTCAAATCTTCATTCATTCGTCGTATGATATTCCACTGTGTTCAAATTCTCTATTTTGTCCTGATCACATGGCAGCCACATTGCTGGTAGTGCCTCACCTCAGTCAACTATCGATGTTTTATAAGAGAGGCATCTGTAAAAGCTACGTACGGGTTGAGTAGAAACCAGGAGGGGGGAGGTGATGAGAAAGTTCAGGGGGGGGGGGTGCAGAGAAATCCTGAGAAAAACTGTATGGAAATGCTTTAAATAAAAAAAAATAACAGTAGCTATGAAAATTCTATACTGCAAAAAGTTTGAGAACTGTATATAGGCAATTGCATGGAAAGTCATACAGATAAAACGGAAGAAATTAGAGGAACCTGTATAAAAGGATCCATACTGTAAACTTTAAAAATATATCTTGATATCCAACAATGAGGAATGTTTTTCGTGAGTGCGTGCGTACATTTGTGCGTGTGAGAGCGTGTGCTAAAATCTATCTATCTGTGTGTCTACCTGTCTGTCTGTTTGTCTTTCTGTCCGTTAGGTGTATCTCCGTTTCTGATATGATTAGATTAGATAGGTTACAAAAGTTAGGTAAAAATTAGGTTCAATAACCTAACTTAACCTAACGTTCGTAACCAAATCTAACCTAACCTAACCTAATGAATGAAAACTAAACTGAACATCAAAACGAGAGATTTTTTATCTTCGCAAAAAAATAAGTTAAATTTTTAATACTGAATTTATTGCGTTTTGGGATTTCTTCAATATACATTCGATCGCTATAGTTTTTGTGGTGTCCTCACATGGACTGAACACTGAACAGGTTTCTCTCTCTCTTATATATATATATATATATATCTATATATATATATATGTGTGTGTGTGTGTGTGTGTTTGTTGAAAAAACTATGCTACTCCTAATTAGGTTATTTTACGCTAGATTAAGCTAGGTTAGGTTACAGTCCATAAACGTTTGGTAGTTAATTTGTGCTTCATTATTTAGGAACTTAACGGAAAACACCGTTCGAGCCTGCATTTGTGTCAAGGCCGCTTGTTACACATTCCTCGTTTTGATGGCACTAAAGTTAAGTCAGGTTAGGTAAGGTTAGGTTAGGTTAGGTTAGTGTTTACTATTCGGAATTAAAAAAGTCGAAGATTTAAACTCATTACGTATGAAAAACGGATAATGAAGGTTAGGGTTTGTTCTTATGGGGGAAGGAGGGGCCAAGGTCCAAAATTTGCGAGATGCCTGGGACACTTTGCGCTTTGAAGATTGGAGGTTATAGATAGGGGGAAAGATGGATTGAGGAAGATTGTGCCAGAGTTAGCCAGTTGAGTAGATGAAAGATTGAGAACACCAATTAACCCTCGCGTTCGAGAGATGGAAAGAAAAGGGCTGAGAATATGTCGAAAGTCGGGTACTACATGCTCTCCTTAAAGGAGACACGTAGTTAGAGAGTTCAGAAGAGTAGTGTCTGGTACAGGACACTTAACCTCTTAGAGAAGCTGTTATAAAAAGTTGTGTGTTGTTGAAGGTAAGGGGAAGGTCGTGTGGAAGAATGTGGTGACGAGTAAACAGATGAAGGAACTGGGTTTTTTGGGCACTGAAAGCCTTAAGATTTTCTCTGCCCCAATCAGAGATAGTAGAAAGAGCAGAGGTCTAGTGCGCCATAGCCGTCTCACGCGAAACATGATTAGGTTAGGTTAAGTTCGGTTTGATCAAGTTAAGTTAAATAGGTTATTTAGATTAGGTTAAATGTCGCTATTTACAATTGAAAATATGAAAATGTACCGGTTTCATACGATAGCCACAGCTCTGCTCTGTGTGTGTGTGTGTGTGTGTGTGTTCAGAACATTTACACCCAACTCTCATCAGGGTATTTGTGAATACCCCTCACTTAAAGTGGTCAAAACCATGGGAGAATCTTCGACATTTTCGATCAATTTTGTTTAATATAATCTAACTTTTGAGGTATACAACGTTGAGGCGGGACATTATATTCAGAGTATGCCCAAATCCCAAAACTTCATAACTTTTGGGGTATATCTTTGCTATACTGAACGAGTTACAGCTTGGGAAATAGTTCGACTAGAAACATTTCTAAAAAGCATAAAAAATTAATAATTATTAACTGGTTTGTTTTGTTTTTTAAATTTGATTATTCTGATGAAAAACAATAAAATATCCAAAGAAAAGCAGAATATTGGCAATTTGTAATTTTTAGGGTTTTAAGAAATTGTTTTAGGCGAACTTTTTTCCCAAACTGTATAGTTATAGTCTATAAAGTGAAGGAAAAATAAACGTCAATATTTTAAATTAAATATTTGGGTTTAAATTACTGAATTAGTTGGTTGGTTGGATGCTTTTATATCCAAGTTCTCGAAATGGGATTGGACAAAAAGACAACGTAACCTAATCTGGTCTAACCTCACCTTGCCTAACTTAAGATCAGCTGTTAAAATAGGTTAAATAAAGTTTCTTAACCTAACTTAACCTAACTTAACCAAGCCTATATAACTAACAAAACGTAACGTAATCCGTTTAACCTAATCGAATCTAACCTAATCTGACCCGTTAAATAAAATTAACTTAGGTTTCATTAGTTTTGCCTTTCGACGAATGTCCGCTATACAAATTTTCATTTTGAGGAAACAGTAACTAGTTTATGCTTTAGCAAATCTATTTTTTGATAGACTCGAAGCGAAGATTACCTAACTACTAATGAAATCTACAGGGTGTATAAGAAAAATCTACAATAGAATAAAAATTTATATCTCTTAAACAAAGTTAAGTAATCATAAACGCTTTGGGACACCTCGAAGTCAGATAAACCAAATTTATGAAGCTTTATTCACGCTATCGTCAACAATACAAGTGACTCCAGCAGTGATGTAGGACTCGAGACCTTTTATTCTGGCCTCGGTCTCGGTCTCCGTCTCGGCCATGGTGGTTTCGACTACATCACTGTGATGTTCCTCAAGTATAACGAACACTTATCTTGTTTTAAGTAGGTAGTTAACTGCTGAAAAATGTCATAAACTATGAATTTGTGAATAAAGTATGAGTAAATTTTGCAATTGTCACTTGATAACCTCTTTAGAAGCTTTATTCCTGAATGTGAAATACAGAGCTTAGGGATTAGGCATTAAACAATATTGAATACATGCAAAAATTGCATAAGGTCTTGTCTCAGTCCCGGTCTCGAGCCTTTTTTTTTGGGTCTCGGGTGATTAGGTCTCGGTCTCGGGTGCTTAGGTCTCGGTCTCGGTCTCGGTCATGGTGGTCTCGACTAAATCACTGGAATCAAGAGACGATTTTCCAACACATTAGGACGCCCACTCACTTCAGTAACAATGTATCTGGACTAACGATTTCCAAATTGCTGGATTGGAATAGATGGTCCCCATTGTTCGACTACCAAGGTCACCTGACCTATCTCCACTAGATTTCTTTCTATGAGACTTTGTGAAAGATACTGTTTACCAGAATAAGAGTGACATTGCAAGTTCATGTGACTGAATTTTTGCTCAATTTAATACCGTCACTCTTTACATGCTGGCAAACACTTGGCGAGCGGTAAAATATCGATTGGCTGTGTGTCGAGCTACAAATGATGTATCATACATATCGAGATTGCCTACCTCGCTGAAATAACTTGATGGATGTAACCTTAAAATGTGGTACACCTTATATATATATATATATATATATATATATATATATATATATATATATATATATACACAGACAGTGCATGGAACAAGGAACTCTTCTGGGATAATTAAATCCACTATAGTCCGAATAAGTAATGGTAAATGACAAATACCATAGTTTTTCTTTTTCATGATGCTAGCCCGACGTGGCAACGGGTCACTCGCAAAGAGGTCCCATAAATATAGCTTCCTCACCAGCTATCTGCAAAGCAGACAGGATCCAGCTTTGGGACATGGATCTAGGGTTTAAAGCAGCCTAGCCCTGCTACATTTAGAACCTCAATATAAGCAAAGACTCGCTGCCTTCACGTCAGATTTAATACATCAAAGAAAAAGGGGTAACTATTATATTTTTAGCCAAAAACCAAAACTTAAACCTCAACTGGCAGAATTGAGCGTCCACTTTTCAAGGCACATAACATGTCCGTTTCAAGATGGGAATGAACTCAGAATAGTCCCCTGAGTTTTTTATGATACACACAGACAGTGCATGGAACAAGGAACTCTTCTGGGATAATTAAATCCACTATAGTCCGAATAAGTAATGGTAAATGACAAATACCATAGTTTTTCTTTTTCATGATGCTAGCCCGACGTGGGCAACGGGTCACTCGCAAAGAGGTCCCATAAATATAGCTTCCCTCACCAGCTATCTGCAAAGCAGACAGGATCCAGCTTTGGGACATGGATCTAGGGTTTAAAGCAGCCTAGCCCTGCTACATTTAGAACCTCAATATAAGCAAAAGACTCGCCTTGAAAAGTGGACGCTCAATTCTGCCAGTTGAGGTTTAAGTTTTGGTTTTTGGCTAAAAATATAATAGTTACCAGAGCTGGGCACTTGCGGCATATTGCGGTACTGCGGTACTGCTGCACTACCAAACCGGTACCAAACCGGTACGCGGAAATTTGAATGCGGTAGCGGTACTGCGGTACTTTCATCGATCCTTTGCGGTACTGCGTTATGGGGGCCCGGGGTGGTAGTGCGGTGGTACCGCAAGTACCGCAGTACCGCAAAATATGCCGCAAATACCCAGCTCTGATAGTTACCCCTTTTTCTTTGATGTATTAAATCTGACGTGAAGGCAGCGAGTCTTTTGCTTATATTGAGGTTCTAAATGTAGCAGGGCTAGGCAGCTTTAAACCCTAGATCCATGTCCCAAAGCTGGATCCTGTCTGCTTTGCAGATAGCTGGTGAGGGAAGCTATATTTATGGGACCTCTTTGCGAGTGACCCGTTGCCCACGTCGGGCTAGCATCATGAAAAAGAAAAACTATGGTATTTGTCATTTACCATTACTTATTCGGACTATAGTGGATTTAATTATCCCAGAAGAGTTCCTTGTTCCATGCACTGTCTGTGTGTATCATAAAAAACTCAGGGGACTATTCTGAGTTCATTCCCATATATATACTTATATATATATATATATATATATATATGGGATGAATTTCACAATAAAACACGTGAAATGAATAAATGCTGCAAACCCACAAGGAAAAGAAAAAATTCCAAGGCCTTTCGTGTATTCAAAGCTACACCTCGTCACCCTGACGAGGTGTAGCTTTGAATACACGAAAGGCCTTGGAATCGTTTTTCTTTTCCTTGTGGGTTTGCAGCATATATATATATATATATATATATATATATATATATATCTATAATATATAATATATTATATATATATATATATGAAATTCCGAACATTTGGAACGCAAATCACGACTCATCTTCAGCGAGATCTAAGATAAAGTTAAAACTGTATCCTAAAGGACACTAATACAGTTGACTATAAAATTAAAAAATTAAATAGTTAAAAATTAAAAATTAAAAATTAAAAATCAGAAACCTAAATTGTATAAGTTACAGAGTTTACAAATTAAAAATGAGCTTAAATCAGTATGAAACTTGAAACAGAGGTTGTGATTGTCGAAAGGTGGAAGGACTCCTTTGAGTTCAGTGTGTAAACAAGTCAATGATGAGTTCGTTAGTCGGTATTTAGGACCTACACCCATTTCATTGACGGAACATTCTGTCGACATTATTAAACCTAACCTAATCTAACTTAATTTAACCCGCAATAACTTGTCGATGAAGTGTTATGTCGATAGATTGACGTTAATAATGAGCGGGAGAACAAAAACCTGGCACAGCGCTCAAGCCAACTAATGCAGCCCACTGAGCTAACTTATGTATTATTATTACTGTTACCAGTATCATCGGGGGTCGAACCACCCTGCACCTCATCGTCTTTACTTTATTTATAAGGAAACGATGTTTGGCAAGGAGATATACAGGCGCTGGTGAGAGATTGAGTTCATCGTAAGTAAAGTGGAATGAAGACTCCAAAATTTGACGTTTGCTTAAGTCACTGTTTGATGCTAAAATGGAGAAGTTGTCGTAGCTGATAGGAAGAATGATTATTTAGAAAAGGGTTGTCCTGGATCGATTTCCAGTTCTTTGAGAAACACCCCTGTGTTTACCAGTCCTCAGTCTCTCATCTGCAAGCTAGTTTGGCTCACATAGCGAGCACTGTAGCTCGCACACGAATATATATACAAAACTGGGGACCTGAGAAGGGATTAGGGTGCGTTCTTTGTGTCTGAAAAAGCTATGGGCTGACAAAGGGATGACACTGACAAATTTAAGATTACACTGACGGGATGCCTTGCTAAGAATGGCCTTTAAAGGTTCTTTTCATTTCAGGAGTGACTGATTCAAGCTACGGTGTTTTAAGGAATAAATCTAATTTAGGGACAGTGTAAAGTCGATGTTCGGGAAACGCATGATCGTAGACTTCAAAAATAACTCAGCGGGGTAAAAGTTAAAATTCAAATATTTCTTAAGACAGTGGGGCTCTAGATGGAATGATAACCAGTCAGAACAAATATTAAAGGGTCTACATTTAGTACTTGTTAATTTAAATTGAAGGAAAATAAAACTAAAGTAATTGATGCCAAACATCGCGGTGGTCTTCTTTGCATAGACGGCTGTGGCAAAGGAGATGGACTGTCTAATACCCAAAATATTCAAAGGTGATAAACTATAATTCGTTTCGGTCTTCATAGAGAACTTAACATTGGGATAACAGTTGTTAATATAATTAAAATAATGAGTTCAGTGGGACGTTAAATTTTTAAAAATTAAAAAGTAATTATCAACATGTCGTTTGTATACTAAAGGACGGAATTCAGGTGGACAATCAGTCCATAATTGCGTAAAAATCTATTAGCAAAGAGGGGAGGCAATGGCGAATCCATTGCCATACCATCTGTTCGTTTGTTGTTAACTTTCCTGACAAAAAAACTGGCTCAATAGTCCTCCGTTCATCAATCATAGGTTGCTGAAAATCTCCCTTTAAGGACTGAAGTAGTAGTACATTATGTTACACGTAGGTTGTAAAGAACTAATTTTTCAGTTTCCCTCTTGTACCAGTATGTTTGATAATATATATGGCACCAGTTTATAGCTACAGTTGATGGATACCAGTTTATGGTTTGGTATTGTAAGCTGTAATTTTGATAGGATACAGAAATAATTAATTATAATTAATGAAGCAGTTAACTAACGTATATGGGGGTCACCAGATACCGTTGTATCAATAATCATGAACAGTAATAAGTTACTGGGTTTACCCTTTAATTACAAAAATAGACAAATTACCACAGTGAGTACACAGAACAGTACACCAAAAATCACTTGATTATAAATGAGTTTTCAGTTACTAGTGCTTAAATTGCAGGAATTAAGTGTCACATAACATTGAAGGACAATGCACACAGTATAAATGAAAGATAAGTAAATTCATTACGCAAAAAGGCACGAATTTAGATTCGGAGTGAAATAGTCGTGAATACGAAGTGAAAACCCTAAGTTCAAGTAGGCCTCTGGTGAAGCCTTTGGAAGGAATTGATCCTTCTGGATCCAAGGTTTGTCCACGACTGAGTTCCGCTCCAGTGTTCTTTGGTAAAGCTACTTGTCCTGCTTCGTTTTCCTTAATCTCGTCAGTTCCGGTAGACGTAAACTTTGAGGTCTTATCAAAGTTGAGAAATGGCTCTAGGTCTACTATATACTTGGCACCTTAATTGTTGTTTTACTGGTTCTTTCCTGCTTCGTATATTACCGGCAGAAGGTCTTGTTTATGGTCGTGGGATGTGATCCTGTATTGTTAGTCCATATATATATATATATATATATATATATATATATATATATATATATATATATATATATATATATATATATATATATATATATATACATATATACAGGGTGGGCGGAAAGTAGCTCCCTATTTTGGATTGGTAAAAAAAATACGTATATTATCCATTTATTTCAGAAGAAATAATATGAAAAGGTAGGCATACATGGTAGGTTTTCTCTAAAATTCAATGTGGGCTCCAACTCTTTCCACCAGCTTCTGGAGCCGCCCAGGAATGGCGTCCACTGACTTTAGCAGGAACTCCGGCGGGATGGAGGACATGACTTCCCGAATTCGGTCCTCCAGTTCTTCCAATGTCCTCGGTTTGGTGCGGTAGACTTCTTCCTTTACCCACCCCCAAAGAAAGAAGTCGCACGGTGTCAAGTCGGGGCTCCTGGCTGGCCATTGATGTGGACCACGACGACCCATCCAACGCCCAGGGAAGTGGGCATCCAGCCACTCACGGACAACAAGAGCGAAGTGCGGAGGGGCGCCATCTTGCATAAATATCAGATCGTCGATGTTCTCCCATGTGCTGACAACCGGCCAGACCTCGTTTCGCAACATAGCAAGGTACCGCTCAGCATTCATGGTGTTGCGCAGAAGGAACGGGCCCACAACCTGATCTGAGGTCATACCACACCACACCGTTACACTGAACCGATTCTGCCGTTTTCAGCGGTAACCGTGCGACTTCTTTCTTTTGGGGTGGGTAAAGGAAGAAGTCTACCGCACCAAACCGAGGACATTGGAAGAACTGGAGGACCGAATTCGGGAAGTCATGTCCTCCATCCCGCCGGAGTTCCTGCTAAAGTCAGTGGACGCCATTCCTGGGCGGCTCCAGAAGCTGGTGGAAAGAGTTGGAGCCCACATTGAATTTTAGAGAAAACCTACCATGTATGCCTACCTTTTCATATTATTTCTTCTGAAATAAATGGATAATATACGTATTTTTTTACCAATCCAAAATAGGGAGCTACTTTCCGCCCACCCTGTATATATATATATATATATATATATATATATATATATATATATATATTGGTAACCTTCATTTCGATTCCGAACTGTTCATTCTGACGAAGGTCAAGCTTGTTGCCTCACCTTAAACCTACCGAACTACGACCTAACCAATTTTTTTGCATGAAAGGATGAACAAGTGGGTAAGCCGAGCGACGCCTGCCATCGACGAGAATCGAATCCGGGGCCGGTGGATTTGTAGTCAGTGATGCTAACCACTACACAACCGAGACGTGTGTGTGTATATGTATATATAATATATATATATATATATATATAATATATATATATATATATATACGAAGACAAGTTAAACGTGCCACGAAGAAGAGGATTCGTTACAAGGCAACGAAGAAGAGGATTCGTTGCAAGACAACGAAGAAGAGTCACGAAGAAGAGGGTTCGTTGCAAGGCAACGAACGTTCCGAGCGAGTCTCCTACCACTACACCATCCGAAAAACCAAATATTTTCCTTTCAAGTGTAGACCTGTTCGGGACGTTGCCTTGCGACGCGAGAACGAGGCCCTCCCCCCCCCCCTTTCTGTGCTACACATTTTACTTCATTCTTGGTATAAAATCAATCTACGGATTTTGTAGTTTCTACAAAATATGTCTACAAAGTGTCCCCAAAATATGCCCCTATTTCTAAATGAATGTTCTAAGCTTAAAAAAAAGAATCCAGATACAAAGAGAAATCGCCATTTTTTCTAACATAAAGTTTAACTTTACATAAGTGTTTGACATAATTTTTAGAAATAGCTCAGTTGAGATGTTCATTACCTCATAGACCAGTGATTCCCAACCTTTTTACTATGGTGGTCCAGTTTTGATGGTCATAAATGTTGGTGGCCCATATATATATATATATATATATTATATATATATGTATAAAAGGATATAAGGATATTTTTTGTAATATATTTGACTTATTTTGAAGCATTACAAACACTAGTTGTGGCCCACTAGAAAATCCACCATGGACCACCGGTTAGGAACCTATGTTATAGACGTTGGTCTTTAGGTCTTCAAGTGTCTTAGGCTTGGTAGAATAGATCCTATCTTTTATGTAACCTCACAAAAAAAAGTCAGGGGTTGTGAGGTCAGGTGAGCATGGGGGCCATTCCATGGCTCATGAAGGGAGATAGATTAGTCGTTCGGTAAAATGCTTCCTCAAAAAGTTTTGAGTTTCACAAGCAGTACGTGGAGGTGCTTCATCCTGTTGAAACCACTGTGAATCTGAGGTAATGCAGTTATTTCTTTTAATGGACAAGCTAATTAGTTGTGGTAAGAAGAAATCTTGTACCATCTGACTATATGAATTTTGCTTTACCGTTCCTTTTTTTCAGTTTCATTTTCAAAGAAGTAGGGACCTACTACACCACTGATGTAGTCGAGACCACCATTGTTGAGACCGAGACCGAACCCATATGTAATTTTTGCGTGTATTCAATATTGTGTAATGCCTAATTTCTAAGCTCTGTATTTCACATTCAGAAATAAAGATTCTAAAGAGGCTATCGAGTGACAATTGCAAAATTTACTCATAATTTATTCATAAATTCATAGTTTGTGACAGTTTCCAGCAGTTAACTGCCTATTTAAAACAAGATAAGTGTTCGTTGTACTTGAGGAACATCAACATACTCAGTACATCTAAGATAGTGTAAAATATTTTTTGTGTAGGTCTTTACTTGCTGTGAAATTATTGAAATCATGAATGGTGCTTTCTTTATACAAATTAGAAATCACTTCAGGTTTTGGGTTTTTTTAATGGATGGTGAAGTAAAGTAAATCAGAATCAGTGTAGTCGAGACCACTATGGCCGAGACCGAGACCGAGAGAGACCGACACCTAAGCACCCGAGACCGAGACCGAGACGGAAACCAGAAAAAAAGTATCAAGATCGATCTCGAATCGTACATCATTGGACTACACAATACCACCCAACAGCGATCCAAATGTTGAGTTTAGCAACACTACGTGGAAGCTCTATTGGAGAATCATCATGACTTCCCCAGTAACGAAAGTTTTGCTTATTAATCTCCCTATAGACAGATGTACATAACACTTGTCAGTGAAATTGATGTATTTCAACACGTCAGGATCTTCTTCTAGCTTTGCTAACATCCATATTGCGAATTCCATTCGTTTTTGTTTTTGAACATTAGTCAGTGAAGGTCGTGAATGAATTTTGTAGGTTTAATTCGGTTCGAAGTATACGATGCACAAATGTTTGTGAAATACTTACTTCTGATGACAAACGTCGGATTGATTTTTGCGGATTGCGTAATAATTTCATGAACAATATTTACCCGTGGCACAGTTCTTGTGGATCGTCGCCTACCACTATTACCCTTAAATTGATTGCTTACATTTCCTTTAGTTGAAATTTGTAAACAATTCGTGATTATTGTCTTTCTATCGGGTAGATCTCAGCATCCATATTCTCTGCAAAAGTTCCTCTGCACCTCTGCACCTGCGTCACAGAATTTGTCACATGAAACTGCTCAACGATCTTGACTTTCTATTCTAGCTGCAAACGCAGCATCACTGTTTGAGGCTTCAGCTATTAGAAATGTATAGGTATATGAAGAATAAAACCCCCAGTCTGTTACCTTCCTGAAGAAAAAACCCCAATAATAAAATATACATCCACTATAACTCTATAAGATAACGGGAAAATAAAAAGGAAAATACCCTATATACACCCTCTGCGAAGAAAAAAAGGGTCCACTCTAAAAACATCGATGGAATCAACATTTTTCAAACAATCAGTATGAAACTTATACACGTAAAAGATATATAAAACATCTACCTGTAAACCAAATTTCAGTTTGAAGCTATCAAAAAATAACGATTTATTAAATATTTCTTTAATAATACTACAACTGATGCTCGACAAACTAATGGAGAATCCTTTATTTCCATTTTCACTTTTGTAAATTCTAACATACAATTTTTTTTGCAGGTTATAAAATATAGTGAATATGCCATTTTCAGAGGAAGATAAGATTATAATTAAGGATTATAGACTAGAAAGGGGATATGGACGAACGAAACTACTCTCCGAATTCCCCAACAAAGGATGGACTCTTGGTGGTTTGGGAAAGCTTCTAAAGAAAATTGACGAGACTCAGGATATCAAAAGAAGAGAAGGAAGTGGGCGACCAAAAACAGTTCGCATACGAGACAATATTGACGATGTTGAAGAACGTATATTAAGTCAGGAAAACCAGCCAGGAACCCATATGACACCAGCTCACGTATCAAAAGAGTTACAATTATCAGAAACTAGTGTGAGACGCATAATTAAACAAGATCTTCAACTAAAACCTTTCAAAAGAGTGCACGGGCAAAAGATTACTCAAACTGATGAGCAGAAACGAGTTCAAAGATCAAAACAAATCTTACGGCGGGTAACGTGTGATAAACTTTCAAAGGCTTTTTTTACTGATGAAAAGAGATTCACTGTGGAGCCACCTCGGAACAATCAAAATGACAGAGTTTACTCGTACGTCCAATGTAAGAATGAAATACCTGATAGCAGACTTTTTGCAACCAGAAGTCATTTCTCAGCTAGTGTCATGGTGTAAAAGTCAATGCCGAGTTCTATCGAAATACTCCCGAAATGCAAAATCTGGCACAGAGAGTTTACAGGAGCAGGGTGAGAAATGTTGATCTCTTGCGTAAGCTTCTTGTGGAGAAGTGGGAAGAGGTACCACAGAAGCAGATCGATCGAACCATTGATGAATTTCGTCCAAGATTGAAGAAAATTGCTGAAACAGAAGGGAAACACATTGAACAATTTTTTTAATAGGAATTCCAAAAGAGTAAAATGTTAATTTGATTTCTTTCGAAAACTTAGGATTTAAGTTCTGTTTCGAAATTCAAAATCCTTTTTTTATATTCATGATTTTTTAATGGAGACATTTCCTATATTTTATAAATCTTATGATGTATTTTATGACTAAAATGAGAATAAAAATTTTATTACCAAAGTTTTACCGCCTTTGTGGACTCCCAGAATTCAAAACTGGAGCGATGTTCACCAACAAAATTTGTTGAACATAAACAATCCTCATTAAATCATTAATTTTGAATATAATAATCTGAAAATTGGTGTACATATACACTGTTTACATAGCTTTGCTCTGTATGAGTTCCATTATGATTGGTTAATAAATGTTGATTTCATCGCTGTTTTAAGAGGGAATCCTTTTTTTTGGCAGACGGTATATATATATATATATATATATTATATACTA